>CM044007.1:74527787-74585287 GCA_024085815.1 Flaveria linearis | reverse complement strand
TACATACAAGTTTGGGAAGTTCATCAGACATACTTACCACCTAACAAGTGAGTTTCGTGGCCCCTTTTTACGCTTATACATTGTTTCAATCTTTTACAAACATGGGGGAAGAGTATGCTCACACATTTTCAATGCTGTACACTATACATACAATTTTTATACTTGGAATCAACGTGATACTGCCTTGTGAGTACTTATCTGATACATACATGATGTTACTGTGTGGACTGTCTTACAACCATTAATTCTGGTGTTGGAACCAACAGATAGGTATTAGTAGTACTACTGGGTTGACACCCCCACCCTTGACAGATGGTTACTTGTGAGTACCATCACACTGCCAGGAACGGGCCATGGGTGAATATATCTGACAAGTTTCTTTGTGTACGTCATTAGGTTTGGTTGTATAAAACTCATGGTATGTGATTTTGCTTACTTATAACTGTATGCACGGTATTCCACTACAAACAATATACAGCATCAATTACAAGTTTACATTTTAAACCTGCGAAGCTCACCAACATTATTGTTGACCGTTTTGAGCATTACTTTTCAGGTGATCAAGGAAATTGAAGTTCTAGGAGTGCTGCCTTTTAGAGGAGACCCTAGGATGCATTTCGTGTTTATTACTTTTGTAAAGCTTGAACATGAATATGATCTTTTGTATACTTGTTCCCATGTTGTGGGAATATTACATTACAAGCTATCATCAATGTTTTTGTGATCATTTGTGTTGTGCTTATGACTATGCTGTCGTGAACATTGATTATACACGACACAAGTCTCCATTTGTGTTCGGGTGTCGTCATGACACGCTTGTCATCATACTTTATTGCAACTCTATCATATACCATGTGTTATGACGATCCCGTCTAGCTCACATTCCCGTGTTTCCGCTATCAGCGGGGGGTGTGACAGACTGGTATCAGAGCCATTGGTTATAGAGAATTAGGCAATTACACTTGACCTAGACTATAACCTAGGAACCTTCATGTAGATTTGCATGCTTAAGCTTGTGTGCATTTATATATCTCGTGTATGTGTTCCTCCTTACATGATTGATTATCCTTCTGTTATGTGACCCTTCACCTTGTGCTTGAGCCTTGTGCTCGTCACTGATGAGGTGCTTCCTATTGGATCTTCCGTTCCCTCGGCGCCAAGTTATCATAGCCGAAATTCGGGTATTGAGACCCGAAGAGATCTTCACAGATCATACATCGCGCCTGACCTCATACGCTGAGAGACCGACCCGAGGAGGCTATGTCTGAGTCCTTTCAAGGATGCGAAATAGACAACCTTCGCTAGACTATACGTGATTACATGCTTGGAATCTCAGTTGACTTGATGGATTATGGTGTAAAGGAAGGTCGGATGTCATGTAACCGGATTAGGCATCATTCTCGGTACATCGTGGGTGTGGTGGGAACGCTGCGGGGAACCCTATATATAAGCATCACCGGTATACCGAGAATATGCTTGAAATGGGCTGCATGGTGGTCTTGACCGACCGGAGCATCGAACGTTGGAACTTGATAAGTGGAGTACTTGATTATCATAAGGTGACTAAAGTTTATATGTTACCTCTTTTATGAATAGAACATGCCGCCTCGAAGATCTAACCGCAAAAGTAGTAGCGGAAGTGAAGCCCCGAGGGGCAGAGGCAAAGGCAGATATTCAGGAGCAAATGAGGGTCCTATTAGCAATACTCAAGGGACTGGAATCCCTGATATGGCAACCCTGATTGCTCAACAACTGACTGCCTTGATTCCCACTATTGTAGCTCAAGTGGGCGATGCTTTGCAACAGCAAAACCACTCCACGGGGATGGTGGTAACGAGAACGAGGGTAATGGGAACCCGACTGGGAATGAAAGCAACCAGGAGACCGGAAATGGTGGTACAGCCGGTAACGAAACTGGGGTTGCTAACGCCAAACGGGGCTGTTCTTACAAGGAGTTTGTGGCCTGTAAGCCCCGGGATTTCGATGGCAAAGGTGGGGCGATAGCCCTGATCAGATGGCTCGAGAAAATGGAGGTTGTGATCGACATCAGCGAATGCCTCGACAGCCAACGCATCAAGTATGTTACGTGCTCACTGCAGGGCCGAGCACTAACCTGGTGGAACACCCAGGTTCAAGCTAGAGGAAGGGAATCTGCGATGCAGATGACTTGGGACGAATTTAAGGCCTTGATTACCGAGGAGTATTGCCCTCACAACGAGATGCAAAAGCTTGAGCATGAGTTCTGGAATCATGCCATGGTGGGGGCGGGGCATGCAGCTTATACTGACCGATTCCACGAGTTGGCTAGACTAGTTCCACACCTGGTCACTCCGGAATCTAAGAGGATTGAGAGGTATATTTGGGGACTCGCGCCTCAAATACGGGCAATGGTAACTGCAGCTGCTCCTCCTACGATTCAGAGCGCAATTCTGAAGGCTGGCGCTCTGACCGATGAGATGGTACGAACAGGGGTATTGGGCAAGGGAGCAGAGAAGCGAAAGGATGTTGGAGAAACTAGCCGGTCAGTGTCGGGAAATCTGATAAAAGGGCCAAGGTCACCAGAAACTTTGTGGCCGTGACTCAAGGGAAGAGGGAATATGTTGGGCCACACCCCAAATGTGACAGATGCAGCTATCATCATCCCCGGAGATGCAGTGCCGGATGTGCGCAAACTGTAGGCGCCCGGGGCACCTAGCAAGAGATTGTAGAGTGGCACCGAATCTGGTTGCACCCGTCAACGCGGTTAACCCCGCCGGGAACGCCAGGGCATGCTACGAATGTGGAGGCCTCGATCACTTCAGAAACATGTGCCCCCGACTGAACAGGGCACCGGGTCAACAAGGGAATAATCAACAACAAGTGATGGCCATAGCGGGCGCTCAAGGCCAAGGAAACCAAGGAAATGCTGCCCGGGGACGCGCATTCGTCATTGGAGCTAATGATGCCCGTCAGGACCCGAACGTTGTTACAGGTACGTATCTGCTCAATCACCATTTTGCATCCATACTATTTGATACTGGGGCAGACAATAGCTTTATATCCTCTGAGTTCGTGCATATGCTTGATTTAAGTGCTAGTAGGCTAGAAACTAGTTACTCTGTAGAAATGGCCAATGGTAGGGTTGAACAAGCAGACGAGATTATTAAGAATTGCACCCTAATGTTAGAAGACCAGGCCTTTAGCATAGACTTGATACCATTCGAGTTAGGCAGCTTCGATGTGATAGTGGGCATGGATTGGTTGTCAAGTCATGGAGCGAGATTGTTTGCCGGGAGAAAGTAGTACGAATCCCTATGCCAAACGGGGAGGTACTCAAGATTCAAGGAGAACGACCGGGAAGAACACTGAAGCTCATTTCTTGCATGAAAGCCCGCCGAAGCCTACGAAAGCAGTGTTACACTTTTCTGGCTCACATCGTAGAAAAGAAAGAAGAAGAGACAAAATTGGCAGACATTCCAATTGTACGGGATTATCCGGATGTGTTCCCTGATGATTTGTCTGGATTGCCTCCTCCACGACAGGTGGAATTCCATATAGAGCTGGTTCCTGGGGCTACACCGGTAGCAAGGACACCGTATCGGTTAGCACCCTCAGAGATGCAAGAGTTATCCAGCCAACTACAGGAACTACTGGAGAAGGGTTTCATCCGACCGAGTCAATCACCGTGGGGAGCACCGGTGTTATTTGTCAAGAAGAAGGATGGGTCGTTTCGTATGTGCATCGACTACAGGGAATTGAACAAACTGACCGTGAAGAATCGGTATCCTCTCCCCAGAATCGACGACCTGTTCGATCAGTTGCAAGGAGCCTCGTATTTCTCTAAGATCGACCTTCGATCTGGTTATCATCAATTAAGAGTATTTGAGGACGATATTCCAAAAACAGCGTTTAGAACTCGTTACGGGCACTATGAGTTCTTGGTCATGCCATTCAGATTGACCAACGCACCAGCCGTCTTTATGGATCTGATGAATCGGGTGTGCAAGCCTTATCTTGATAAGTTCGTGATCGTGTTCATAGACGACATACTCATCTATTCTCGTTCGAAAGAAGATCACGAAAAACACCTCCAAACGATTCTAGAACTGTTGAAGGAAGAGAAACTTTTCGCCAAGTTCTCGAAGTGTGAATTCTGGCTTCGAGAAGTGAAATTCTTGGGTCATGTAGTTAACGAAAATGGAATTCATGTGGATCCCGGTAAGATTGAAGCTGTGAAGAAGTGGGATACTCCCCAAACACCCTCAGAAATACGGCAATTCTTGGGATTGGCCGGATACTATCATCGCTTCATTGCCAATTTCTCCAAGATTGCCCAACCGTTAACTTTGTTGACTCAGAAAGACAAGAAGTTCGATTGGGGGAAAGCATAAGAACAGGCGTTCCAAACATTGAAGGAGAAGTTGTGCAACGCACCGATATTGTCTCTCCCAGACGGAACTGATGATTTTGTGGTGTACTGTGACGCTTCACATCAAGGTTTGGGCTGTGTACTAATGCAGAAAGATAAGGTAATTGCTTACGCTTCGCGACAACTCAAAGTGCATGAAAAGAACTACACAACCCACGATTTGGAGTTGGGTGCCGTAGTATTTGCACTCAAGATATGGAGGCATTATCTATACGGAACCAAATGCATCATCTACACAGACCATAAGAGCCTTCAACACATCATGAACCAAAAAGAACTTAACATGCGACAGCGACGCTAGGTAGAACTGCTTAGCGACTACGATTGTGAAATCCGGTATCATCCGGGGAAAGCTAACGTGGTGGCTGATGCATTAAGCCGCAAAGAACGTGTGAAACCATTAAGTGCTCGAGCGCTAGGTTTGACTATTCAAACTAATTTAAAGGCTCAGATTCAATTAGCACAAAACGAGGCGTTGAAAGAAGAAAACCTTGCGGGGGAAGAATTCGATGGTTGGATAAACAAATGACTCGCAAGGATGACGGCGTACATTACTTCATAGATCGTATATGGGTCCCCAAATGGGGAGGTGTACGTACACTAGTCTTGGATGAAGCACACAAGACTCGATACTCTGTTCATCCTGGTGCAGACAAGATGTACACGATCTGAAAGAACTATACTGGTGGCCAGGTATGAAGAAAGATGTTGTTGTATACGTGAGCAAATGCTTGACTTGTTCAAAGGTCAAGGCTGAACACCAGAAACCATCGGGACTACTGCAACAACCTGAAATTCCCGAGTGGAAATGGGAGAACATCACTATGGATTTCATCACCAAACTCCCGAGAACACCAAGCGGACATGACACGATATGGGTCGTGGTGGATCGAATGACGAAATCTGCTCACTTCTTGCCTATCCGAGAGGACTACAAGATGGATAAGCTTGCAAGGTTGTACATCAAAGAGGTCGTGACACGGCACGGGGTGCCGGTGTCAATCATATCCGACCGTGACAGTCGATTTACTTCACGCTTTTGGCAGACGTTACAGAAAGCGATGGGCACACGATTAGACATGAGTACAGCCTATCACCCCAGACAGACGGCCAAAGCGAACGAACGATACAGACGCTTGAGGATATGCTGAGGGCATGTGTCATTGATTTTGGTGGCAGTTGGGATACTCATCTACCGTTGATTGAGTTCTCCTACAACAACAGCTATCACACAAGCATTGGATGCGCACCGTTCGAAGCGTTGTATGGACGGAAATGTAGATCACCAGTTTGTTGGGCTGAAGTTAGGGAAAGCCAGCTTACGGGCCCAGAGATCATTCAAGAAACCACTGATAAGATCTTCCAAATCAAAGACCGACTTAAAGCAGCTAGAGATCGCCAAAAGAGCTATGCCGACAATCGTCGGAAGCCTCTAGAATTCAATGTTGGGGATCATGTCTTACTCAAAGTCTCTCCTTGGAAAGGGATCGTACGATTTGGTAAGAAAGGGAAGTTAGCCCCTCGATACGTAGGACCATTCGAGATTACAGAAAGAATCGGTCCGGTGGCTTACCGATTGAGGTTGCCACAAGAACTTAGCGGTGTGCATGATACTTTCACGTGTCGAACCTCAAAAAGTGTTTGGCAGACGAGTCCTTACACGTACCAATTGAGGAAATCAAGATCGACGAAAAGCTTCATTTTATTGAGGAACCTATTGAGGTCATGGACCGAAAGGTCAAAAAGCTAAGGCGCAGCAAGATACCTATCGTTCGTATAAGATGGAATTCTAAACGAGGGCCAGAGTTTACATGGGAACGTGAAGATCAGATGAGACTCAAATATCCACATTTATTCGCGGATGACGTTCTAGGGCCTAGCACCAGTTGAATTTCGGGACGAAATTCCCTCAACTGGGGGATACTGTGACATCCGTCACTAAAGGTCCGTCATTTAACGTGATTTACTTAACCTTGTTAACAGTCATTCCTTATTTTGACGAACCAATTACGTGAATACCATATTTGCTTTACTTAATTGCCCTTATATGTGTAGTATCATTTCTAGACTTGTCATTATCTTAAGACATTCTCCAAGATTTGCCCCGTTAACACTAAACACGTCATTTTTATAATAAAATAATTTCACGAATAAAATCATTTTTAAATTGTAAGTAACATTAATAACATTTTATCGTCAATAAAACAACACAAAAATTATAACGTTTTTAACCGAAACAAAATTTAGGAACTCGGGGCAAAGTGCGGGGACTAAACTTGAAACCTTGAGAAACTAGACTGGGTATAAATACCCACCTTCCAGCCATTTTTCATTCTTTTCACCCTCTCACCACTTCATCTCCTCTTCTACTCTCTCTCTCTAGAAACCAACACCAAAACCGACCCGTTTCTCGCATTTTCGTCTTCAAATCTCGAGTACCATCGTGAATACTAGTTCCTAGCAGGTAGATAACCTCACTACCTCGTTTTTAACTCGATTTACAGCTGCGTTTCGAGAGTTTTCAGGGTGCTCAGGTTCATCCGAGCACATGAGGTCGTGTGGACTTGCATGTCTTGTTTCTGAGTGTGTTCTTGTCTAGATAGGTTAGAATATGAGTTCTGGAGGTTCTGGTTGGGTAACACTCATGATCGGGCAGCCGAAGGCCGACCTGCAACTCACTGCAGTCACGACTCCCGATGGCGCAAAAGGGGTTGTCGCGCGCGAAAGGGGCGTGCGACTGCATGTGTGTGTGCGACTTGAGACATGAGCGAATAGGTAAGTCGCGCGGTTGTGTGTCGCGCGACTGTCGGTGGGTGCGAAATAGAGGTTGTCACGCGATTGGTAATGTCACGCGACAGGAGATGTCACGCGACAGGGGTTGTCGCGTGACTGGGCTACGCGAAAGTGTGTGTGTGCGATTGTGCGAGAGTCGCACGGTCAGATGCCTGTCGCGCGAAAAGGAGTCCACTCGCGCGAATGAAGCTGATTCGCGCGGAGGGATTCGAGTCGCGCAGCTGGCTGATGGGTCGTGCGACTGGTATTGCGTGGTACGACGGAAGGATTAGTCACACGAATGAAGGTTCAATTGTACGAAAGTAGCTAATTCGTACGACTGAAAGTCCACTCGTGTGAATGGAGTGTCAGTCGTGCGTCCGGTCCCACTGTATGACTTAATGGTGTGTGCGTGTGTGGATCCCCTCTTCGGAGATCTCACGACGATAATGTAATATAATAAAGTGTCATAGCTTGGTCACAAAGATTAAAGTCATGCTAATAACAGACACATACTATTTAAAATAATCTAGACTAAGATGTGTGTGACTGCTTGTGTGTACTACCCACGACCGAACCGAAACGACCCGATTCAATTAAACAATATTAAACAGTAGTCCATAAGATTAATTCTTAACATAACTGTCAATAGGTGATTGACTGTTCATACATACATACAAGTTTGGGAAGTTCATCAGACATACTTACCACTAACAAGTGAGTTTCGTGGCCCCTTTTTACGCTTATACATTGTTTCAATCTTTTACAAACATGGGGGAAGAGTATGCTCACACATTTTCAATGCTGTACACTATACATACAATTTTTATACTTGGAATCAACGTGATACTGCCTTGTGAGTACTTATCTGATACATACATGATGTTACTGTGTGGACTGTCTTACAACCATTAATTCTGGTGTTGGAACCAACAGATAGGTATTAGTAGTACTACTGGGTTGACACCCCCACCCTTGACAGATGGTTACTTGTGAGTACCATCACACTGCCAGGAACGGGCCTTGGGTGAATATATTCTGACAAGTTTCTTTGTGTACGTCATTAGGTTTGGTTGTATAAAACTCATGGTATGTGATTTTGCTTACTTATAACTGTATGCACGGTATTCCACTACAAACAATATACAGCATCAATTACAAGTTTACAATTTAAACCTGCGAAGCTCACCAACATTATTGTTGACCGTTTTGAGCATTACTTTTCAGGTGATCAAGGAAATTGAAGTTCTAGGAGTGCTGCCTTTTAGAGGAGACCCTACGATGCATTTCGTGTTTATTACTTTGTAAAGCTTGAACATGAATATGATCTTTTGTATACTTGTTCCCATGTTGTGGGAATATTATATTACAAGCTATCATCAATGTTTTGTGATCATTTGTGTTGTGCTTATGACTATACTGTCGTGAACATGATTATACACGACACAAGTCTCCATTTGTGTTCGGGTGTCGTCATGACACGCTTGTCATCATACTTTATTGCAACTCTATCATATACCATGTGTTATGACGATCCCGTCTAGCTCGCATTCCCCGTGTTTCCGCTATCAGCGGGGGGGGTGGGTGACAATTAAAATAGCAAAAAAGTATTATTCTATTTTTTGTTTGATATTTTGACATAATACACCACAGAAACAAAAAAACATGAGATCTTAAAAAACATGAAAGAAAGAAAGGTTAGTAAAAGCACATAAAATTATGCTATTTGACAAAATAACACAAAATGTGTTGTTGACGCAAGACAGCACAAAACTGTGATGTTTTGATAAAATACAGCACAATTTGTGCTGTTTGATGAAATACAGCATAATTTGTGCTGTTTTGATGAAATACAACACAATTTTGTGCTGTTTTATGAAATACAACATAATTTATGTTGGTTATGAAATACAACATAATTTTATGTTGTTTATGAAACATAAAATCCCATAATTTTGTATTATTTTATGAAATCCAGTATAATTTGTGCTGTCTTATGAAATCCAGCATAATTTTGTACGTTTTATGAAATTCAGCATAATTTTGTGCTGTTTTATGAAATCCAGCAAATTTGTGTTGTTTTATGAAATACATCACAATTTTATGTTGTTTATGAAATATAAAATCCAGCACAATTTTGTATACAATTGTGTGCTGTCTTATGAAATCCAGCATAATTTTATGCTGTTTTATGAAATCCAGCATAATTTTGTGCTGTTTTATGAAATCCAGTACAATTTTATGTTGTTTATGAAATACAGCACAATTTTGTGCTGTTTATAAAATACAGCATAAAACGTTTTAAAATACAACACAATTTCACCTATTTTTTATTAAAAAAATATAGCAATCTATACTCAATTTAAAGAGAGAGAAATGCTTGATTTTATGGTGTAATTTTTTTTAAAATAATCTAGCATGAAAAAGTTATAAACGTTTAAAAAATTAGGGGAAACTTAAAAAAAGTAACAAAGTTGTTACATACCCAAAATACCCTCCATTTTTTATTTACAACTTTATCATCAAGACATTAATAAGAAATGAAAGCTAAGATCATTTCTTATCTTTTTAAGCAAAATTTATTTTTTCGTAGAACGTCCATATATATATATATATTTATATATATATATATATTATATATATATATATATATATATATTATATATATATATATATATATATATATTATATATATATATATATATATTATATATAATATATATATAATATATAATATATATATAGATATATATATAGAGAGGGATCAAATGAAAACTAAGATTATAATTAAAAACCATGAAAACTAGCATCCACCAATCAGATTTATTCTAATTTAATTCAGAATTATTAATAGTAAAGGGTAAATTAGTAATTATAAATTTAGACTATTAATTAGATATTTTACAAAACAAAACTAAATCCCTGATTATTCTCTAACAAAATACGGTTTCTAATTTGTTTTTCCAATCTTCTTCAATTATAGATCGATTCGTATTAAGCAGTAGTATTCAAATGAACAGCCGAATCATGTGTTGCAGAATGTTTTTTATTGGATTGTGAAGTTTTTTATTTTCTTAGTTTCGGAATCAATGAAATCAACAGCCAATCATGTGTTGCAGAATGTTCCAATTCACGCAAGCACGCAGTTATTTCGAGTGGTCGTTCGGGAATCGAAGATGGTAATTGTTCAATTAAAGGTTCGACAGAGGATACTAGGTTAATTAGTCCTGATCGTCATCAGGATATTATACCTGTAGTTATAGAAGATGAAGTTGAAGGTATGTATTATGTTTCTTTACATTCAGTACATATATGTACCTACGACTTTAAAAGGTAGTTTGTATATTAATTTGTTTTCTGTTTGTTACATATATGTACCCACGACATTAGTAGTCACCTTTTGTTCTTTTGTTTTAGTAGTTTTGCAAAGTTTATAATTTTGCAGGTCGTACAATTTTGAATGTAAATTCTGTTTATGTATTATTTCTTGGAATTTTGTTGTTTATGAAGTCCAAGATTCTTAATTGTCATGTTACATATATTAAAATTATAAATTATGAATAGATTTTATTTATTTTTCTTCTTTTTTAGGGTACAATTGTTGATATTTGCAGATTGTTTGTTGTACGGTTTCTGTTTGTTAAGTAGATACATATATGTACCAATATTGTGTTATTAAGAGTAATTTGTTTATGATTGAGCAGATAACCCAGTTGATATTGATACCAACAAAAACTTTATACCAGAGAATGTGAATGAGGCCGTATTTTTTACTGGTGTTGAAAATGAAGGTAAATAGTAAAGCTCATTTTAAAATATTTAGTAATACTTTTACTATTTTTTGAGGATTTGATTGATATGTTGTCTATGCAGATTCAATACGCAGCACTCTATACCAATCACCTAATGGTTCTAGGTACTGGACTCTTATTGTATCAGTAGATCTTAAGCCTGTTATTGGATCTAGATTTCAAAACTGGGATGACGCGAGAAGGATGTATGAGTCGTACGCGGAGATTGCCGGTTTCAGTACTCGTCTGGGTAACTTGAAAAAGAAGGAAGGTGTCATCACACATAGATATATTTTGTGTAACAAGGCTGGAATACCTAATGGCAAGGTAAATGACACATTGGATGTTAAGACTAAGTCTCGTGTCCGTAGAAGAAACTTTAAAGTCTGTGATTGTCGGGCTCGTATAAAATTCAAAGCTATTGGAGGAACAGAAGGGTTTGAAGTGTATGGGTTTGTCGAGACACACAATCATGGGTTGGTCAATTTGGATAATTTAGACCTTACAAAAAAGAAGCGCAGGCTAGAATTTGTAGACAAGGAGTTCATTGCTAAATGTCGGTTGGCTAGTGTTGGTCCTTCTAAAGCTCATAGGCTTCAAGTTGCATTAAAAGGAGGTCCTCATATGGTTAGAGGAACCAAGATTGATTATAAGAATTTTAGTAGGGATATAGCCAACTACATTGGCGATAGTGACGGCCAGTTCTTCATTGATAGAATGGAACAACGCGTGTTATGTCAAAACAATTTCACATTCAATTTTTAGCTGTTGGGGATGAGATTCGGAATTTGTTTTGGGTAGATGAGGTGTCAAAGATCAATTATCTTGCATTTGGTGATGTATTGGCCTTTGACGCGACATACCAGACTAACAAGTATGACATTATTTATATAACCTTTAAATCTTATAATTTTTAAACAATTTCGGGTTTTTTTCAGGTACAATATGACTTTTGTTCCATTTACTGGTGTTGATCATCATAAAAGTTGTATCACTTTTGGTGCAGCATTGTTGTATGATGAGACCATCGAATCATACACATGGATGCTCAAATGTTTTTTGGATGCTCACAACAACAAGCAACCATCGTTAGTTCTAACTGACCAGGACGCTGCCATGAAATAGGCAGTTCATAATGTACTAGACAAATCAATTCATAGACTTTGTATGTGGCATATCACCAATAAGCTCCCTTGCAAGGTGTGCTATGATTCATTCTTATTATAATCTATAGAAGTTGTATAATACATAACAATTCTTTAAATTTTCAGAAATTTTAGATGCATATATGTATCAATTAAGATACATATTTGGAATTATATGTTAAATGTTATTACATGTTTAATTTTTCATATATATCTTCTATAGATTATAAATAAATGTTATTATTTATATCCAGGTGTCAGGTCATTTACTAAACAACACTAATCTCCGCGCATCAATTCACAAGCTCGTTTGGAATGTTTATCTACATCCATCCACCTTTGAGTCTAAATGGAAGTTATTAATGGAGAAGTATGACCTTCAAGATCATAAATGGCTATCTGATATGTTTTTAATAAGAGAACAATGGGTTCCTGGATATTTTAAGGACATTCCAATGTGTTGTTTGATGAAAACAACATCAAGATGTGAAAGCTCAAACTCATATTTTAAGGTTAATTCCAGTCCATCAAACAATCTTGTTCAGTTTCTCTTGTGTTTGACAACGCTTTAGATGGTCAAAGATACAATCAGCGTGTTCTTGAATTCAACACCACTACTACTGTTCCTAACTTCCTAACAAGTTTATTAGTAGAACGGCATGCTTCTGAGATTTACACACGGAATATTTTCCTGGAGGTGCAAAAGGAGATCAACAAGTGTCAGACTTTATGTTACATTGTCAACCGTGAGATAGCCGGTCGAATTTTCAACTACACTATTGCACATCAAGACAATAGGTCTGATGTCCTTAATGAATTTAAGGTATATAAGTGTTTGTTTTATCTGATACTGATTACATGCATGGTTTTCAAAATTAAAACCTCTAAATTATTTTATAATGTGACTTTTTTATAATATACATATATGTACCAATGCTGGTTAACCATGTATGTAGTCAGTTATATGTACCATGCTGGTTAACCATGTATGTAATCAGTTAAATATACATTATTGTTCATATATGTACCACTTTGTTCATTGTATCACTTATATTATCAAACTATGTTAATGCCCAAAAACATATGTAACCTGATAGTTTTATTCAACCTTTGTTCATATATGTACCACATTTTGTGTATGTTACTGCTGGTTAACGTTGAAAAAGGCAGCAGCTATGTTTTTCAAAAGTTCATATATGTAACATTTTGTTGATGAGGATTTTTTAATTATGATTTTTAAGGAAAAGTTGACTTTCCTGTCAATCTAATGGTTCAACCCTTTTTATATCAGTGTTTTTTATCTGATACTGATTACTTGCATGGTTTTCAAAATTAAAACCTCTAAATTATTTTATAAAGTGACTTTTTATAAATATACATATATGTACCAATGCTGGTTAACCATGTATGTAATCAGTTATATGTACCAATGCTGGTTTCATTGTATCACTTATATTATCAAACTATGTTAATGCCCAAAAACATATGTAACCTGATAGTTTTAGTCAACCTTTGTTCATATATGTACCACATTTTGTGTATGTTACTGCTGGTTAACGTTGAAAAAGGCAGCAGCTATGTTTTTCAAAAGTTCATATATGTAACATTTTGTTGATGAGGATTTCTTAATTACGATTTTTAATGAAAAGTCGACTTTCCTGTCAATCTAATGGTTCAACCTTTTTTTATATGACATGTGCAGGTTACCCTTAATTTGTCGGATTTTTCGGTTTCATGTGCCTGCATGTCATTCACACGTATGGGATATTTATGCAGACATGTGTTCTGCGTATTCCGACATCATAAAATTGAAAAAAATTCCGAAACAATATATTCAAGGAAGATGGCGGAAGGATGCGCTACCAAGAAGCGTGTTTAGTATGGAATACAGATACTGTGTTAACCGATCTGAAAATTATTTACTGAGATCTCGTTTGATGGACAATATCCAGCAATGTGTTGATAGGTTAAGGTTGAATACAGACAAGTTAAAATGGCTAGATGAGCATATTGAAAAGCTGAAGACGGATATATTCAATGAGTTTCCACATGATCCCTCGTACAATAATAAAGGTGTTGTATTGAGGAAGTATTACATCAACCTCATCCAACTAAAGTAATGTTCAAACCACCGAGTGGAATAAGGAACAAAGGTTGTGGGAAGAACAGTCGTTTGATTGGTCCTGGTGAGAAGGCAAAGTCCAAAAGAAAGAAGCCCAAAAGGTTGTGTAATTTTTGTCGGAAATATGTTCGTGGCCATGACTCTCGCAATTGCCCTTAAAATTAAAATTAGCTAATAAGGAGGATTGCCAAGAACACATACAACAAGAAGTAGATTCATCTGATCAATCATCAGATTATAACTCTAATTACGAAGACGAGAGTGAAGATGGAAATGATCAAGATCAATGTGAAGAGTATGACGAAGAATAGATTTTTTAAATTGTTTTGATTTAATATTAATGGTAACTTAGTAGATTTTATTTCATTTCAGAATAAACATAACTTACATTTCTCGTAACAATTTTACACTGTTGGGAATACATAGTTCGATCGTATTTGTTTATGCAGTGGTATGTATATATGTGGTTACCTAAAAAAATACATATGTGCATATATGTATCACTTGTTTTACAATAGTTAATTATAAGAATTTATGTTTTAGTAGTCCTGTTTCACAACACTTATGGATAAATGTGCATATATGTAACACTTGTGCATATACGTGCATATATGTAACACTTGTGGATATATGTGCATATATGTAACACTTATGTGTATGTGTGTGTGTAAAGACAACATTTGCAAGGATATATGTGCAGATACGTAACAATTATGTGTATGCATGTGGGGTGTGTGTTAAGAAAACACTTGTAGATATATGTGCTTATATGTAACACTTGTGGTTAAGAAAACACTTGTGGATATATGTGTTTATAGATGTTTTGTGGTTAAGAAAACACTTGTGGATATATGTGTTTATAGATGTTCATATATGTACATTTGTGTTATAGTAGTCATGTTTCATAACACTTGTGGATATATGTGCATATATCTAACAGTTGTGTATATATGTGCATATATGTAACATTATGTGTGTGTTTGTGTGTAAAGACAACATTTGCAAGGATATCTGTTTATATATGTAACAATTATGTGTATGCATGTGGGGGTGTGTAAAAAAACACTTGTCGATATATGTGCTTATATGTAACACTTGTGTTTAAGAAAACACTTGTGGATATATTTGTGTTATACCAGTCATGTTTCTCAACACTTGTTGGCACAGGTGCATATATGTAACATTTCTGTATATATGTCCACATATGTAACACTTATGTGTGTGTATGTGTGTAAAGACAAAATACACATACCAACTAATTCCAATATTTATAATGAATAAACATTCCAACCCACTCATATCTTAAATCACATAACTTTCCATTTCCAAAAAGAAATTATCATATTTTAAAACATTCTAATCAGTTCACTCTAATCTAGAACATTAGCATAACTACGCGAAGTCCAAGTTTATAAAATAAACCATTGTACGTTATACACACCCTCAAAACCTAACCATATTCGTTCAAAGCTTCCCTTTTGATTCTTGATCCAAGTCTTCAGATTCTTTCATCACCTTATCCTTATAGATATTAACTTCTGATGTAAGGATTTTGAATGCGTATTTCTTTCGCAAATTTCTGAGTTTTGTCTTCATTTTCTTCTCTTCAGATGGAAAACCACAATCCCAATTCTTTACATGTCTTCCCATGAAAGTTTCCATATGGCGCATAAGAAATACTCCACAATCGACCGCGTTATTTCTTGTTGACCAGCTGATTTTTAACTTTTCTGGTTTCGCAGCTTCAAGTTCCCCCCATTTCGGATGTCCCAATGACCTCAGATACGCAACAACAATATGTTTCTGCCATTTATAGGTTAAACGTCACGTCAAAACTTCATATATGCACAGTATCAAATAGCAATGATAACATATAATATACAAACTAAAATTACATCTTACCACTTTAAAAGGTGTTCCTTTATGTTGTAGGAGGGATCATCCTCAAGTCTAATGAAACTATGATCATCAGACATATTGTCAATCAACGTGATGGCCGGGTACTTCAATTCAAAACATATCAGGTAAAAATGATTCTTCTCTAAAATGGGGAAAAATAAGATGTCACAATTTTTTAATGCAACATCATTCTCGTTTCCTTCCAAAAAGTTTTCAAAGTGTGTCTTGAATTGGGTTAAACGTTCTTCTTCTGTTTCTATATCGCTGTCAATTATCCATCCAAGCTGTAAAAATAATTAAGATTATGGCACACAGGTTAGTATATGACAAATCACAAGATATTAATGGTATGTTAAAATTTATGACTATTTTAAGGAAAATTGTGCATATATGCACCACATTAAGCATAATCTGTAATTGACTTACAAATGAATTATCCCGCTGAATATTCGATAAGGTGAGTTGGGGCTTCTATCCTTTTCATCATGGTTTAAAACTTTTGCCCAGCAATCAATAACATCATTATAGATTTGTTGCCCAGGTGTGAGGCTAACAAGAGTGTACAGAGTTGTTCCAGCCCAATTCTTAGTTGCAAATATTGATATACTGCACAAATAATATATAGTTTATTAACAAAATTAATTATTCGCTCCGTAAGTTAACATATATATATGTGCCTATAAGGAAATACATATATGTACCAGAAGGCATTTCAAATCTATAAATTTATGCAACATATTACTCAAAGTTGATCATATGGGATGTACACCTTTTATGACATATGTTTGTTAAATTCAAAATTTTAATTCATTCTATCACTTATATTATCATATAGGATGTAAGCTGATAGTTTTATTCAACCCTTGTTCATATATGTACCACATTTTGTTGAACGATATATATCTTATATAAAAAATTTGTGGTACATATATGTTAATCTTTTATGTGGGCATAAACTATTACAAGGTTGGTAACTACCTAAAGGTTCTTGCAGCATCTCTTAGATCCTTCTCAACCCTGTCATAAACAATATTGTAAAATGTGATCAGTTTCAAACAAATGGATTTATTTTCGTTTTGATGTTGTTGTCAATATAAAACTTACAGGGTATTCAGTTCATAACCGAGGACTCACATGATGCTTTGAAATCTTCTAATTTCCTGAATATATTTATACAGAAAAACTTATATATATAAGCAACACACCGTGCATGTTAAATAAAATAAAACCCAAACACTTACTTCTCATCAATGGATCCAGACATCAAATAATTCCATATCTTCATTTCTTCTTTTGTCACCCCCTTTTTCATATCTACTTGTCTATTGATGTAGGGCGACACATTTAAGGATGATGGTTGTTTAAATCTTTTCCCCTTTCCTTTTGAAGTCGTTCCAGCTTTGTTGACCATAACATCTGTAATTTCTGTCATACATTCATTCGAACCCCCTTTGTTATTTTCTTGCATATCTTTAAATTCTTGTGTGAAACCAAGACTGTAGGTTGGGCACTCCTTTGGATCATATTGTAATTTCGTACCTTTCCCTTCCTACCAGACTCTAGTTCAACAATATCAGAGACTTCTAATGCAATTTGTGTCCACGCTTTAGCCTGATGTACCGGCATATCCAGTTTACTTTGTGAAATTTTTTTCTGATTTTCTTGATTGCTCTTCTGTCAACTCATCCTCACTGCATATATCAGCATCAGCACTCACAATTCCGGACCCATACAATTCTTTATATTTATCATTATACTTGTGTACGGTATTATTTTCAGGGAACATCTTCATTGATCCTCTGATTGCTTTTTCAAATTTCTTTTTTACTTCAATGTTTATGGAACTAATTTTCTCAAGAAGTGCTATATTCCCCTAAAAAAATGTATGTTAGTTTGTTGATTAACAATTCTGTTTGCTACATATATAAGATAAATTAAGTTAAGTTACATACCTCTAACGTGGAACATCAAAATCATCATTGAATAGAATATCTTGGAACTTTTGTTTTCCAATACTTTTTAATTCATTTTCCGACAAGGATTCTCCATCTTCTAAATCTTCATCTTCTTCAAATTGTTCCGTTAACTCTCCTAATCCAAAACCGCCAGATTTTAACAGCTCTTGTTCTTCTCTTTTTTTTAGATTGTCCATCGTCCAGTAAGCAATAGGTGACACCTTTTTATCCTTTTCCATCGATGAGCATGTGACACAATCCACGTACAAAAGCTATGATGTATCCACCGTGCATCAGATATAATACATATATCAAATTTATTAATGCGTCAAATATCAAATTATATACAAATTTACATAATACATATATGTACCAACACAAATAATTATTATTATTTCTTCCTCAATTCAGATTTTTTATCAATCAAACCTTAAATTAGTTTAAAGTTTATATAATACATATGTACCAACAAACTATGTCATTTCTTTTAATATTTCATAAACGTACTAACTACAATATTAAAAGAAATAACATTGTTTGTTGGTACATATATGTATTATATAACTATGTGCATATATGTAACACTTGTTTTACAATAGTTAATTATAAGAATTTGTGTTTTAGTAATCCTGTTTCACAACAATTATGGATAAATGTGCATATATGTAACACTTGTGCATACACATGCAAATATTAACACTTGTGGATATATGTGCATATATGTAACACTTATGTGTATGTATGTGTGTAAAGACAACATTTGCAAGGATATATGTGCATATAGGTAACAATTATGTGTATGCATGTGGGGTGTGTGTTAAGAAAACACTTGTAGATATATGTGCTTATATGTAACACTTGTCGTTAAGAAAACACTTGTGGAAAATGTGTTTATGGATGTTCATATATGTAACATTTGTGTTATAGTAGTCATGTTTCACAACACTTGTGGATATATGTGCATATATCTAACAGTTGTGTATATATGTGCATATATGTAACACTTATGTGTGTGTTTAAGAAAAGTTTTGCACATATATGTACCAGTGTTAATGCCATAACATATTTGCTAGAACACTTAAAAATATTTGCAAGAATGCAGTAAAAGACAATATGTAATGATTTAACATACCGTTAGAATTGTTAGAGGACCAACGAAGTGGCTTAATAAGTTGCACCTTATCCAGTTGTCTTTACACCTTCTTACAGCATCTTCAATTAAGCCACACCAATCAAACTCCTTTACATCGGATTCTACGGTCAAATGTTTTACTATTTGGCAGAAGCACTTGCCGTTTTTCCTGCTGAACACCATTATGTAGTAGAATAGAACCAAAAATCTAACTTAAAATAGAAATAGTCATCGTAATTTCCCTCAACTATCCTGTCCACTATTTCAGATGGTCCTACGTTCACTCCATTATAACGAGACCTCCATTTTTTGTAGTCTTCACTCAATCCCTTACTATCACTGCTCAACAAATCCTTACCCCCATTTGGAATCCCAAGAAGTTTGTGAACAGAGTGTCTATCAACCTTTACATTGCCTTTACTTGTTTTAATAATTAATTGTTTTGGATCCAACATGTCAACCACATAATGGCCCAGTTTTGATGGGATACCATCTACCTTGAACTTTAACAATCTTCCAAATCCCATGCTTTTAACCAAGTCTTTCTGGGTTGTATCTAATTTCGATACAGCTGAAAAAAATTGTTTGGGGGAGGAACGTGTACGTATCCCAAACCATTTGCGTTGGATGTTAACCCGCTTATCCATCTCCTTTTTACCTTTTCCTCCAAAACTCCTTCAAAATAATTAAAAAAATATGTATATTACACAATCCATAATGATAATTCCTTTACTTTAAATTCTAAATAACAATTTAAAATATCCATATTACCTTTGCTAATTCTTTTCTTTTTCTTTTGACTATTATCTTCTAATATAACATCATCATCACTAGTCACTGCTCGTTTTCCTGTTTTCATTTTATATATAAAATAATTTAGTCACATATCAATTGATTTCAGGATTTATATACATAATTAATAAGTGATGTATGTATTTGATGTTTAGTAGTGTGCGTATAAAATATTGTGCATATATGTACCACTAAGTCTTTTATATGAAATATTGTGCATATATGTACCACTAAGTCTTTTATAGTTCAAAAATACCCCAATTCCTGATATTCTTTATGCATTGCAACATATTTATATCAGTTATTCCAATATATTATGTTAACTACAAAAATAATAAATATTGAACAGTTAAAATCGTAATTATATAACATTTTAAAAAAAACTTACGCAATCTACGTTTCTTCTTTATAATATCCACCTTCATTCCAATGTTATCATTCCCTTCAGTTTCTTTATTACCTACAAAATTTATGGTCATTTATATTATGATTACAAAGCATCATAAAATTTTAAATTTTTAGAAGAACGTCTTATGAATAAGTAAAGTAATCGCTTACCCTTCTTCAAATCATCAGTTTTTTTAAACAATTCACTGACTTTAGGGTTAACATTTTGATCAACAACGTTAGCATTTTTTTCAATTGAAGTCAATGTATCTGCAATAAACAGAACAAATGCCATAAAATTGTTAAGGCTGTGCAACATTTTTAATATAATCATTAAACAAAATACCTTGATTTCTTGAGCCTTTTTCATTTAATTTTCTAAATTCTCCTTCACTTCATTTATTATCTTCAACTTCTCACTAACTCTCCTGCGACGTTTAACCACTGTAAAATATACAATTAAATTTTCATTAATAATTTTCGAAGCTAACACACACATACCACATATTATAAATCTCAAAAAATAAATATACAACTACACCACAAAAATAGGTTTGAAAAATTTACTGTCATGTTAACCTTTCTTACTCAAATTTGTGTCTTTTCAAAGTACATATATGTACATACTATATTTAAAACCACAACAGCCAAAAAAAAAACCCACAATGATACCATATACATTCATATTTGTTTTTCATGTAATAATATACATTAAAAATTAATGAAATGTAATACCTTCTGATTGAGGTAATGGTTCTGGGGTGTCCTCTATTTCGATGGGTTCGTCAACAGTGTTGGTGAACTTACTAAAACTAGAATCTTGGCGATTCTTTCACTTCTCTTTCTACCTGCATACATAATTTACTTGTAAAATATTGGGCAAATTCAGTACATAAAGTATAACAACAGTTTCAATTCCCCACTTACTTGTTGACATTTTAACTTGAGTAATTTTCTAAACAGGTTCACTACCTGCATAATCATGTTGTATATATAAATGATACTAGTATACTAGACAATAGAAGAATTCAAAACAATAAAACAAAGTACTGAAATCAAACTGCTGAGTTTAAAGGGCATTCACTGCATTCTAACACACACCATTTTATTAAGAGAGTAGGTTTATGCAGTGGTTTATTATGTGAGTAGGTTTATGTAGTGGTTTATGCATATATGTAACGCTTGTTTTATAACATTTTATTAGGAGAGTAGGTTTATACAGTGGTTTGTTATAATCATAACACATAACTATGCATATATGCAAAAATCAAACTGAAATCAATTTTTATTTATAATGTTCTGAACTGGTTTATGCATATATGTAACACTTGTTTTATAACATTTATTATGTGAGTAGGTTTATGCAGTGGTTTAGTATGATGCTAACACATAAATGTTCATATATGTACCATTTCTGTTAGAGTAGTTCTCTTTGAAAATTTTGTTTTTATGTAGTGGTGCGTGTGTGAAGACAACACTTGTGGATATATGTAAATACATGAGAAGATAACAGACACATTTGCATATATGTAACACTTGCATAAGAGTAGCTGATTTTTCCAAGTTCATATGTGTACCAATGTCAAAACACATATACTGTCAAAGTATTGTTATTCCTAAGCATTACACCTTTTAGATAATTCTGTACACATATGAACATGTAATCTAACCCATGAAGATAGTACATTAAGGCTCGCTGTTAGTAAATTGAGTCAACTACTTTGATTCTGTCACAGTGTAACACCCGTAATTTCTTAATAAAGAAATTAAAAGAACAAGATAGAAAGAGAAAGGAAAGAAAACAAAAGTCTACTTTTGTGGAAGGGCCAAAAGTGCCAAATAGGCAAACTTTCTATTAATTTGATACAAAAGGTGGTATGGTCACCCACTCTTGTTCATATCATCACCATTTTCGGATATTTAGAGAGAGAAAGCAGCAAAGCAGAGAATTCTCGAATTTCTGAAGAAGAATCTGAAAACTAGAAGTTTTGGTAAGAAATCTCGAGTTTTTGAAGCATTAGATGATTCTAGAACCGTATGTGTGCTTATAAATGTGACTTGGGTGTTCGGGTGGTGTGGTGTGTGTGTTTTAGGTGCTAGAACAGTCGAAGAGGCTTGGGAGAAGAGTGTGAAAATTTGAAGAGACAACGAAGGTGAGTTCTAGACCCCTTCTTACCTGTTTTTAAATGTTTTGGGGCTGGAAATGCATGTAAGTATGTTTTTATAAGTTTGGGTATAATACCCGTATGATATGAATGTATGTATGTTTATGTTTATGTTAGATTTATGCCTAGAATCATGTGTATATGTTTAGTACTAGGCATTCTGATGTTTGGGAATTTGAAATATGAATTAGTCATATGAGCAGGTTACTAAAACGACTAACAAGCCCAAATAGTAGTAATATGCCTGAAATTTGGACTTAGAATAACTAAGTACAAACTAATGAGTCTAATAGTGTTTATACGCCCAGGGACATGCCTTAGAAATACTCTAAGTATGGTCATGAGTCTAAGCAGGTAATGTGTCCAATAGTTCTAAAATGACCAGACTCATAAGTCTGAAAATTTGCTAAGTATGGGGACTTATAAGTCCAACAGGACTCATGAGTCCCACAGTACCCATGAGTCTGAAAACTAAGTAAAAAGGTGAAAAGTCTGAATTCTGGTCGTATGACCAGAAAATATTTTCTAAGTATGGGATGGTACGACCAACAGGGCTAATACGACCAACAGGGCTAATACGACCAACAGGGGTCATACGCCCAGCAGTGCTCATACGCCCAAAGCCTGAAATTTTTCTAAGTGTAGCTGATGAGTCCGACAGTGGTGAAACGCCTAGAACAGGGCTCATACGCCCAAGTACTTAGACTTTTTAACAAAATTTATTGGAGTCTGTGCAGTAGGGTTTCACAGGGACGTTGACTGGGACTTTATTGAATGTAAATGATTATGTTGAATGTAATAATACCCCTTTCTTAATATTTTAATTAATGTTATGATTAGGGCTGATATGGGGATTAATATTAATATGATTATTAATATTATCAGTGCTATTATTATTAATATACTTATTAATAATAATATTGTATGACCCTACGTGTAATGATCATGATCAAGACAGGAATTTTTATCATTGATAGAGTGGAAGATTAATGGTAATAGAAAGTGGAATGTAAATGAATAAACGAAAGTCTTGACTGATAATGGGTGAGCAACTTGGTGTTGCAAAAGCCCGCAGAAGGCTTACAATCGTTGAGATTGATAATGGGTGAGCAACTTGGTGTTGCAAAAGCCCGCAGAAGGCTTACAATCGTTGAGATTGATAATGGGTGAGCAACTTGGCGTTGCAAAAGCCCGCAGAAGGCTTACAATCGTGAGATTGATAATGGGTGAGCAACTTGGTGTTGCAAAAGCCCGCAGAAGGCTTACAATCTTTGAGATTGATAATGGGTGAGCAACTTGGTGTTGCAAAAGCCCGCAGAAGGCTTGCAATCCTTGAGATTGCTAATGGGTGAGCAACTTGGTGTTGCAAAAGCCCGTAGAAGCCTTGCAATCCTTGAGATTGCTAATGGGTGAGCAACTTGGTGTTGCAAAAGCCCGCAGAAGCCTTGCAATCCTTGAGATTGCTAATGGGTGAGCAACTTGGTGTTGCAAAAGCCCGTAGAAGCCTTGCAATCCTTGAGATTGCCAATGGGTGACCAACTTGGTGTTGCAAAAGCCCGCAGAAGCCTTGCAATCCCTGAGATTGCCAATGGGTGAGCAACTTGGTGTTGCAAAAGCCCGCAAAAGCCTTGCAATCCTTGAGATTGCTAATGGGTGAGCAACTTGGCGTTGCAAAAGCCCGCAGAAGACTTACAACCTGTGAGGTTGGAAATGGGTGAGTGACTCGGTGTCACAGCAGACCCAAAAGTCTTGAGATCCTTGAGATCGTTAATGGTTGAGCAACTATGTGTTGCAAAAGACCGGGAGAAGAATGATAAAAGTATGAATTGAACGATGGTGAAGATAATAAAAATATTACCTATGTGTACGTATGATGTATGATCACCTATGAAAATGAGGAACGGTTTTGAATGAAAAGTAAAGTATTTTAACTACAAAACTAGAACTCACTCAGCAACGCTGACTTTTATGTATTTTCCAGTTAGCAGGTGACAGGTTGCTGAGGATGGCACACGGGGATGGCTACTTGGCGGGCAAGACTGACATCCATTCACTTTTTGACAATACTGTTGTTTTGTAATCCATTCATCTATCATTTTGTGACTTATAAACTAGAATGTATTGCTTAGCAACAGTGTTTTTAATGAAATGAATGTCTTTTGTTTAAATTAATTCCGCTGCTTAAATTAATAATAAGTATGTTTTATGCTGTGAATGACCAACTGTGAGGTGCCTGGGATCGGGGCCTTACAAGTTGGTATCAGAGCTAAAGTTTAAGTGAAACGGGTAAAATTTTTCAAAATAAACCTTAACTTAAACTGAGAATGGGACGGAAAGAGGGATGTCAGCCCGAGTAGCCATGTGCCATCAGGTATTGTTTTCTTAAAAGTCAACCAGACTTATGTGCGTGTGCTATATGGAATATGTGTTCTTAGTAGATTTAGATGCTGATGTAGTCAGGATAGGAAATGCTTGGGGTGTGAAGAGTAAAGTAAGTGGCTAATCACAACTGGCCACTGTAATTAGGACCTACTATACTTGACATAAACTGAGCTGTTTCCTTGAATGACTGTTTTAGTGTTTGAATCTTATAGTGCATAGGAAAATGGCTGGGAAGAAACCTACAAAAGCTGCTAGAGGTAGAGGTCGTCCGCGTACGACTAGGAACAGTACTAAAGCCCCAGAGACGACCCCGTGAACCCAGAGGTTCCTGATAGGAACGAAGAAACTGAGAATGCGAACCTGAATGCCTCAGCTAGGGAGGCGATTGCTGATGAGGTACACCAAGTCCTGCAGGCAGTTATGCCATCTGTGGTGACGGATGTTATTCGTGCTGTGAGGAATGAGGAGAGAAAGGAGAAGGAGGATAGGAGAGGGTCAACTGGGAAGGAAAGCAAGGGAGGAGAGGAACGACCGGATCCAAAGATAGTAGTATCTGATGAAGAGGAAGATGATGTGGTAGGGGTGACAACCAAAGGATGCAATTACGGGGCATTCTAGAGGTGCAGGCCCCGACTTTTGACGGGAATGGTAATGCTGCTGCAGCCCACCGTTGGATAAGGGAGATGGAGGCGGTACTTGAGATCAGCGAGTGCCGGGAGGATCAGAAGGTGAAGTTTACCACCCACTCCTTTACTGACTCAGCACTATGTTGGTGGGACAATATTGTCCAAGCTGAGGGTAGTAGGGCTATAGGCAAGATGAAGTGGCCCGAGTTGAAGAAGCTGGTAATTAAGGAATTCTGTCCTCACAGAGAACTTGATAAGATTGAGAGAGAGTTCCTGCAACTCGAGGCGGGAACCATGAGCCACCAGCAATACACTGCCAAGTTCAATGAGATGGCGAGGCTGGTGCCAGATCAGGTGACACCGGTATCTCGCAAGATTAACGGTATATACAGGGGCTACCAGCCGATATTCGTAGGCATTTGATTGCTGCACGACCAAGCACTTTTAGGTCGGCAGTAGATTTGG
Organism: Flaveria linearis; assembly: GCA_024085815.1. Lineage (NCBI taxonomy): Eukaryota > Viridiplantae > Streptophyta > Magnoliopsida > Asterales > Asteraceae > Flaveria > Flaveria linearis. The sequence continues at coordinate 74,559,246 of CM044007.1, read as the reverse complement.
TTGGGAGGCTTTATGATGAGAGGGAGGTAGCAGATGCGGAGGTGAAGAAGGCTGGTGGTGGTGACCGAAACTGGAATGGGAAACGGTTCGGGCGTGGTGGCTTTACCCCGAACAACAAAAGGATGAAAACGAATGACCGTAGGGTGGGGTCATCAAGCTCGAGGCCCAAAAGGTGTGGCAAGTGCGGGAAGGAGCATACGGGTGAGTGCAGATCGGGGCTCAACATGTGTTTCAAGTGTGGGAAGCCGGGCCACATCTCGAGGGACTGTAAAGATTTGAGGTGCTACACCTGCGGTGAGGCGGGTCATATGAGCAAAGACTGCAGGAAACAGAGGGTGGAAAGTTCCGGGACAAAGAAGGCGGCCAGGGCTGAAGGGCAGAAGGCGAGTGCCAGAGCTTTCACCATGACCAGAGAGGAGGCTAGGACGGACCCCGATGTTGTGTCAGGTACGTTTCTAGTAAATCAAACTCTTGCTTCTGTGTTATTTGATTCTGGTGCTAGTAAGAGTTTCATTTCTGCTACTTTCTGTGCTAAATTGCCTGTTAGTGGTAAATGCATTGATGAGCCCTTTGAAGTAGAAACCGCTATTGGTAAGTCCACCAGAGTTACTGCTATGATGGAGGACTGTTCCATAGAATTAGAAGGTCATAGGTTTGCTGCTAGATTACATGTGATGACCCTAGGTGGATTTGATGTAGTACTAGGGATGGATTGGTTGGCAACCTACGAAGCGAATATCGTATGTCGAAAGAAGATGATTAGATTGACGGCATCTGACGGAAGTCTGGTGACAATATACGGTGATCGGGTAACGGTGATTCCGAAGATGATTTCGATGGCGGTGGCGGGGAAGTGCATGAGGCGTGGGTGCAACGCCTACCTATGTTATGTGAAGGATGTGGAAACGCCAACACCACAACTATCCGATGTTCCGGTTGTGTACGAGTTTCCAGATGTGTTCCCGGAAGACTTATCGGGATTGCCACCTGACCGCGAAATTGAATTTCAAATTGACTTAATACCCGGTGCCCAACCTGTCGCCAAGGCACCGTATCGATTAGCTCCTACGGAGATGAAAGAATTGATGGAGCAACTGCAAGAGTTGCTTGACAAGGGCTTTATTAGACCGAGTATCTCTCCTTGGGGTGCTCCGGTCTTGTTTGTGAAGAAGAAGGACGGTAGCATGAGAATGTGTATCGACTACCGTGAATTGAACAAATTGACAATAAAGAATCGGTATCCGTTACCAAGGATCGATGACTTGTTCGACCAGCTCCAGGGTGCCAGTTGGTTCTCGAGGATAGATCTTCGATCTGGCTACCATCAATTGAAGGTAAAGGAGCAGGACATTCCTAAAACAGCTTTTCGTACGCGTTATGGACACTATGAGTTTCTCGTTATGTCATTTGGTCTAACTAACGCGCCAGCTGCTTTTATGGACTTGATGAACGAGTGTGTCGGCCAATGTTAGATAAATCAGTGATTGTGTTCATCGATGATATCCTGATTTATTCGAGGAGCGAAGAAGAGCATGCCGATCACATTCGGGAAGTATTGGAGACTTTGAGAAGGGAGAAACTGTATGCTAAGTTCTCCAAATGTGCTTTCTGGTTACGCGAGGTGCAATTTCTGGGTCACGTGGTAAATGCAGAGGGAATCATGGTGGACCCAGCAAAGGTTGAGGCTGTGATGCAATGGAAATCACCAAAGACGCCATCCGAGATTCGTAGTTTCTTAGGATTGGCGGGCTACTATAGGAGATTTATTCAAGACTTCTCCAAGATAGCCTCCTCTTTGACAAAATTGACCCGTGAGGACGTGAATTTCGTGTGGGGTCAAGAGCAGGAGAATGCCTTTGAGGAGTTGAAGACAAGACTAACACAAGCTCCTGTTTTGACTTTGCCCGAGGGGGATGAAGACTTAGTGGTCTATTCAGATGCATCTTATTCTGGGCTAGGTAGCGTGTTGATGCAACGTGGAAGGGTAATAGCCTATGCATCTCGACAACTGAAAACTCACAAAGTCAACTATCCCACGCACGATCTTGAACTAGCTGCGGTGGTTTTCGCGTTGAAGATTTGGCGGCACTATCTATACGGGACGAAGTGCACAATCTTCACCGACCACAAAAGCTTGAAGTACTTCTTCGAGCAGAAAGATCTTAACATGAGGCAGAGGCGATGGTTGGAACTAATAAAGGATTATGATTGCGAAATCCATTACCATCCGGGCAAGGCCAACGTGGTGGCCGATGCCCTTAGTCGAAAAGAACGACCTGAGCCGATTCGGGTGAAGGCTTATCAGCTGATCATGACCCCCGATGTGATGACACAGGTTAAGGAGTTCCAAGACGAGGCTTTGAAAGAAGATCGTCTTAACTCCGAAAGGATGAGGGGCCTAGTTACGGAATTGGGTGAGAACACTCTTGGTGTTAAGACCCGATTTGGGCGAATGTGGATTCCTCGATACGGGGATCTACGTGAAAAGATTATGGACGAGGCCCATAAGACCCGATACTCCATTCACCCCGGTGCTACCAAAATGTACCACGATATGAAGAAAGACTATTGGTGGCCGGGTATGAAACGCGACGTAGTGGAGTACGTAAGTAAGTGCTTGACTTGCTTACAAGTGAAGGCGGAACACCAGAAGCCCTACGGGAAGATCCAACCGTTGGATATACCCGAGTGGAAGTGGGAACACATCACCATGGATTTCATCACGAAGTTACCACGTACCCCAAAAGGGTATGATGCCATATGGGTGATAGTTGACCGCTTGACAAAGAGTGCCCGCTTCCTACCGATCCGCGAAACGTACTCATCTGAAAGATTGGCGGATCTGTTCATCAAAGAAATTGTAGCTCGTCATGGTGTACCGGTGTCTATTGTGTCTGATCGCGACACCGGTTTACCTCTAAGTTTTGGAAGAGATTTCACGATGCAATGGGGACGAGACTATACATTAGTACAGCATATCACCCTCAGACAGACGGTCAGTCTGAGAGGACGATCCAAACACTCAAGGACATGCTTCGGGCGTGCATGATCGATTTTGGAGGAAGTTGGGACGACCACCTGCCGTTAGCAGAATTCTCGTACAACAACAGTTATCATGCCAGCATTGGCATGCCACCTTACGAGATGCTATACGGTAGGAGATGTAGGACGCCCGTATGCTGGGGAGACATTGGGCAGAAAGAGTTAGGAGGTGTTGAGGTGGTCGAAGCTACGACTGAGAAGTTGGAAAAGATCAAGGCCTTCATGAAGGCGGCGAAAGATAGGCAAAAGTCGTATGCTGACAAGAGGCGAAGACCGATAGAGTTCAAGGTGGCGACCGAGTCATGTTGAAGGTCTCGCCCTGGAAGGGAATCATTAGATTCAGGAAACGAGGTAAGCTAAGCCCGAGATACATAGGACCTTTCCGAATTATCGCACGAGTAGGAGAGGTGGCCTATCGACTCGAACTGCCAGATGAGTTAAGTGGAATTCATCCACATTCCATGTATCTCATCTGAGAAAGTGCTTAGCTGATGAAGGCATGGTTGTACCACTGGAGGTTATCGAGGTGGATGAGCGGCTCAACTACGTGGAGCAACCAGTGGCCATTATTGATCGTAAAGAAAAGAGGTTAAGGAATAAAGTGGTTCCTCTTGTGCGCGTACAGTGGAAGCACAGGAAGGGATCCGAGTCTACGTGGGAGACTGAAGAAGAAATGAGACAGCACTACCCACATCTGTTTGAGGAATAACAGGTTTCGGGGACGAAACCTATATAAGGGGGGTGGACTTGTAACACCCGTAATTTCTTATTAAAGAAATTAAAAGAACAAGATAGAAAGAGAAAGGAAAGAAAACAAAAGTCTACTTTTATGAAAGGGCCAAAAGTGCCAAATGGGCAAACTTTCTATTAATTTTGATACAAAAGGCCACTCTTGTTCATATCATCACCATTTTCGGATATTTAGAGAGAGAAAGCAGCAAAGCAGAGAATTCTCGAATTTCTGAAGAAGAATCTGAAAACTAGAAGTTTTTGGTAAGAAATCTCGAGTTTTTGAAGCATTAGATGATTCTAGAACCGTATGTGTGCTTATAAATGTGACTTGGGTGTTCGGGTGGTGTGGTGTGTGTGTTTTAGGTGCTAGAACAGTCGAAGAGGCTTGGGAGAAGAGTGTGAAAATTTGAAGAGACAATGAAGGTGAGTTCTAGACCCCTTCTTACTTGTTTTTAAATGTTTTGGGCTGGAAATGCATGTAAGTATGTTTTTATAAGTTTGGGTATAATACCCGTATGATATGAATGTATGTATGTTTATGTTTATGTTAGATTTATGCCTAGAATCATGTGTATATGTTTAGTACTAGGCATTCTGATGTTTGGGAATTTGAAATATGAATTAGTCATATGAGCAGGTTACTAAAACGACTAACAAGCCCAAATAGTAGTAATATGCCTGAAATTTGGACTTAGAATAACTAAGTACAAACTAATGAGTCTAATAGTGCTTATACGCCCAGGGACATGCCTTAGAAATACTCTAAGTATGGTCATGAGTCTAAGCAGGTAATGTGTCCAATAGTTCTAAAACGACCAGACTCATAAGTCTGAAAATTTGCTAAGTATGGGGACTTATAAGTCCAACAGGACTCATGAGTCCCACAGTACCCATGAGTCTGAAAACTAAGTAAAAGGTTGAAAAGTCTGAATTCTGGTCGTATGACCAGAAAATATTTTCTAAGTATGGGATGGTACGACCAACAGGGCTAATACGACCAACAGGGCTAATACGACCAACAGGGGTCATACGCCCAGCAGTGCTCATACGCCCAAAGCCTGAAATTTTTCTAAGTGTAGCTGATGAGTCCGACAGTGGTGAAACGCCTAGAACAGGGCTCATACACCCAAGTACTTAGACTTTTAACAAAATTTATTGGAGTCTGTGCAGTAGGGTTTCACAGGGACGTTGACTGGGACTTTATTGAATGTAAATGATTATGTTGAATGTAATAATACCCCTTTCTTAATATTTAATTAATGTTATGATTAGGGCTGATATGGGGATTAATATTAATATGATTATTAATATTATCAGTGCTATTATTATAATATACTTATTAATAATAATATTGTATGACCCTACGTGTAATGATCATGATCAAGACAGGAATTTTTATCATTGATAGAGTGGAAGATTAATGGTAATAGAAAGTGGAATGTAAATGAATAAACGAAAGTCTTGACTGATAATGAGTGAGCAACTTGGTGTTGCAAAAGCCCGCAGAAGGCTTACAATCGTTGAGATTGATAATGGGTGAGCAACTTGGTGTTGCAAAAGCCCGCAGAAGGCTTACAATCGTTGAGATTGATAATGGGTGAGCAACTTGGCGTTGCAAAAGCCCGCAGAAGGCTTACAATCGTTGAGATTGATAATGGGTGAGCAACTTGGTGTTGCAAAAGCCCGCAGAAGGCTTACAATCTTTGAGATTGATAATGGGTGAGCAACTTGGTGTTGCAAAAGCCCGCAGAAGGCTTGCAATCCTTGAGATTGCTAATGGGTGAGCAACTTGGTGTTGCAAAAGCCCGTAGAAGCCTTGCAATCCTTGAGATTGCTAATGGGTGAGCAACTTGGTGTTGCAAAAGCCGCAGAAGCCTTGCAATCCTTGAGATTGCTAATGGGTGAGCAACTTGGTGTTGCAAAAGCCCGTAGAAGCCTTGCAATCCTTGAGATTGCCAATGGGTGAGCAACTTGGTGTTGCAAAAGCCCGCAGAAGCCTTGCAATCCCTGAGATTGCCAATGGGTGAGCAACTTGGTGTTGCAAAAGCCCGCAGAAGCCTTGCAATCCTTAAGATTGCTAATGGGTGAGCAACTTGGCGTTGCAAAAGCCCGCAGAAGACTTACAACCTGTGAGGTTGGAAATGGGTGAGTGACTCGGTGTCACAGCAGACCCAAAAGTCTTGAGATCCTTGAGATCGTTAATGGTTGAGCAACTATGTGTTGCAAAAGACGGGAGAAGAATGATAAAAGTATGAATTGAACGATGGTGAAGATAATAAAAATATTACCTATGTGTACGTATGATGTATGATCACCTATGAAAATGAGGAACGGTTTTTGAATGAAAAGTAAAGTATTTTAACTACAAAACTAGAACTCACTCAGCAACGCTGACTTTTATGTCTTTTCCAGTTGGCAGGTGACAGGTTGCTGAGGATGGCACACGGGGATGGCTACTTGGCGGGCAAGACTGACATCCATTCACTTTTTGACAATACTGTTGTTTTGTAATCCATTCATCTATCATTTTGTGACTTATAAACTAGAATGTATTGCTTAGCAACAGTGTTTTTAATGAAATGAATGTCTTTGTTTAAATTAATTCCGCTGCTTAAATTAATAATAAGTATGTTTTATGCTGTGAATGACTAACTGTGAGGTGCCCGGGATCGGGGCCTTACACACAGATACATATATGTATCACAAACCCTCACTTATTGGGTTACACAAACTCTGAACTATACATATTTCTATCATATACTTCGGTACATATACGAACAATTATAATATAACCCACATAATAAACATTATCATTCATTGTTGATTAGACCTTGTTAAACCCTAAGCACTATGAATTTTGCACATACATCAGACGAAATCATAACCTATACAAGCCAAATACCCTTAATCTAAAGGCTTAATTTCACAAAATTGGTCGATTAATGCTACAATAACACGATTTCATCAAAATACTCTTCAACAATCTCAAAATAATATCGAATTTCAACCCTTTAAAAACCAGATTTCATCACATTAACTGCTGGTTATGAAAGAAGAACGAACCTTCAACGTCGGTTTTGGGGTAATTCACTATCATCGGCCGCCTCTAAACACCCAAATTGTGTGAATTTTCAATCGATTGAACCAATATGAACGATTAAACTTCTAAATATTTTGCAAGATTTCAATCGGTATTTTGAATCGATGGTTTCTCTGCTTGATTTTAGGAAACAATTATCACATTCAGTTACATATAAAGGTATTTACCAAAATACCCTTCCTAAGGGATTTCCTATTTTTTACTATATTTTTTAATTAATTTAATCACAGAACATTAATAGCCATTGATCTCACTAATCAAGGGTTAGATTTTGGTTTGCATGGTTTTTAACATAGTCTAGTTTGCATTGGAACCCCCCCTATATAATATAATATATATAATATTATATATATATATATATATATATATATATATATATATATATATATTATATATATATATATATATATATATATAATATATTATATATATATATATATATATATATATATCTATATATATATATATAGAGAGAGAGAGAGAGAGAGAGAGAGGAGGGATCAAATAAAAACACATTTATAATTGAAAACCATGAAAACCACTTTCAACAATCATAGATTTTTAATATATATTTTTATTTTTAAAAAAGGGTATTTTGTAATCTTGCAATTACATATTTATGGTATTTATATTTGACTAAATCCCTTCCTTTTCTCACTCTCAATTTCAGTTTGTTTATCAAAGCATCATATTTTCTACAAAATATTCAACAACACACACAACTTCTTATCTTAATCTTCATCTTCATCTTCATCTCCGATCACACCAACACACCTCCGATCAACCAGAAACCAACATGACGAACCACAGTCGTAGTACCCTACCCCGGCAGAGGCCACATTAACCCTCTCTTACACCTCTGCACCTCCCTCAAATCCCGATTCAACCACCGCAACCTTACCACCTCTTCACCATCGTCGTCACCGAGGAGTGGCTAGGGGTTCTCCATCCAGATCTGGACCACGGGGTGACGTCACGTTCGCCACCATCCCCAACGTCATCCCTCGAGCTCCACCGTGGCTCCGACATGGTGACGTTCCTCACCGCCGTACAGACGAAGATGGAAGCTCCGTTTGTGGAGGTGCTTGATCGATGAAGGTCGGTGAAGCTGATTGTGGCGGATGAAACTATGATGGGCCGTTTGTGGTGACGAATCGGAGGAATATTCCGGTGGCGGGCGTATTCGCCGATGAGTGGTGCGATGTCTCTGCTTTTGCATTGTGTTGATCTGCTTGAGTCGCGTGATCATCTCGAGTGATCTGCTTGAGTCCGTTTGTGGAGGTGCTTGGTCGCTGGTGCAGATCGAGAGGCGAGAGATCGAGAGGTCCTTCGCAGACCGGAGGCGAGAGATCGAGAGGTCCTTCGCAGACCAAGGTATTGGATTTTGTTAGGGTTCTTTCAAAGTTGATTGATTGATTGATTGATTTCGGTTGTTATGAGAATTGATTATGAGGTTCTTTTGATTGACAGAAAAAGAAGGAAGAAGAGAAAGCTAGAGAGAAGGAATTGATGATTTGTGTTAAGATCGCTATTGTTCAACCTAAAGTACATATATGTACCTTAGTATTAGTTGTTGATGAATGATTTGTTAATGTTACGTATATGTACCTTAGTATTAGTTGTTTGATGAATGATTTACGTATGTGTATTAACTGTACATATATGTACAAAGCTTCTTTAGCATATAACCAAAATCCTAATCGCACCGTTACACAAACAAAGACTTATTAAATGTTACATATATGTACCAAAGCTTCTTTAGCATATTAACTGTTACATATATGTACAAAGCTTCGTTAGCATATTAACTGTTACATATATGTCCCAAAGCTTTTTAGCATATTAACTGGTAGTATCATTGAAGTTTTAAAACATTTTAATATTTTGAACAATTATCCTATGTACCCATATGTACCGTCGTGTATTATCCAAATTTTTCAACTTAATTAAGTCTTTAGACTCTTAATAAACTTCTATTACTGTAAAAAAATGTTATCATACATCACTCAACCGTTCACATTATTTGGTACACATATGTACCATCGTTGTATTAGGAGAGAAGAGAGAGAAATAAAATTAGGAAAGTAAAGAGTAATAAGAGAGAGGAAAGAGAAACGAGAAATTATGGAAAGTTAAATATATTTATTTTTGTTTTTTCCTAAAATGCCCTTTTATTTAAAACTTGTCTTAAAAACTTCACAATAATTACAATCTTACCACTAGTAATTAATGACCATTGATTACATAATCAATGGTTAAGATTTAGTTGCAAGGTTTCATTTATAACTAGGTTTTCATTGGATCCCCCCCCCTATATATATATATATATATATCTATATATATATATATATATATATATATATATATATATTATATATATATATATATATATATAATATATATATATATATAATATATATATATATATATATATATATATATATATATATATATATATATATATATATATAGGGTTAGGATCATTACAGAACCACTTTTTATTTTCAGAACTACAGAACCATTGATTTACATAAATGTATATAAGTCTGGTAATAGTTGACCTGTTTTACATATGTGTATATCAGACATGAACAATAAACTATAAAAAAACAACTAAATATCACCAGGTTTAACTTAAGTCTATGTAAACCAATGGTTTATAATTTATATTATAAGTAATAGTTCTTTGGTTCTGAAAATATATAATAATATATATATATATATATATATCTAGATCCTATAGATATATATATATATATATATATATATATATATATATATATATATATATATATATATATAGGGAGGGTTCCTAAGAAAACCTCTAATTATAAGAAAAACAAGAAAACCACTTTTAAACCATTGATCAAAATTGATCAATGGTTGATATTAATCAATGGCAAATTTGTAAATATTTAATAGATAGTTGCTTTAATTAAATGATTAAAGGGTGTTTAGGTAGATTACAATTTTTATATTTTTGGAAATAAAAAATCCCTTAAATCTCTCTCTTTCTCTCTCTCTCTCTCTTTAAATCAAACACATTATTAGTTTAATTTATAATCAAATTAATTTATTCAAATATCATTCTAAAATATTTTAGAAGAACACAAGTTTTTTTTTCTGCAATCTATATTAATTACATACATGCTTACGTATACGTAAACATGTTCACATATTTGTTCATAACATATTTGCTCCTTACAACATGCTTACTTTATGTAAACAAGCATAAAACAAAAATAAACATGACAATTGCTATTACATTGAATTGATGAACTTATGTATATGTATCATTCACTAAAAGGTATACAAAATCAGGAAATTCAAATAAATTCTTGTTAGAATCGATAATCAGCTGAAAATAAAAAAGAACTATAACTATAACACACAACTAGTATAGAACAATATGTTAAACTTAAAAAAGTGCACATACGTAGACATGGTTCTGTATGTATTTTGATTACATATACGTAACAAATCTTCATATTAATCAAAAAATTGTCTTCATCTCTATCATATGTATCCTGCTTACGTATATGTAAACACAACTAGATTAGCAATTAGCAAACAGAGAAAAAACAATAAGCATACTATTATATCAAAACGGTGAAACTTACGTGTATGTAAGCAATCAGAAAACAAATAAAGAATACATGTTGATGAAACTTACGTATATGTAAACACCCTTGCGTGATCAAATCCCATCCCTAGCAGATATGTATCCTGCTTACGTATATGTATCCTGCTTACGTATATGTATCCTGCTTACGTATATGTAAACACAACCAGTTCTTAAACCCACCCAAACACACAACCCTAATTCACCATTACCATCATCACCATTTCCCCCCAAAAAACTCATCTTTCACCCTCTTCATGATTCTTGAAGACTCCAAACACCCTAATCTGTTCGGATTCGTCAAACACTCTTCCCCAATTGACGTATACGTAACCAAGTTATATATTGCCATGGAATCATCTTCTTCGTATTTTGTTTCATCTGCAGATCAAATGTTCAAGCTTCAAGACTCATAACAAGAAAAAATGAACCCATCCATGGTGGCAAAAAAACCAATCGAACCCATGTCTTTCGTTGTTGTCCTTCCCTTTTCTTGCTCGATCAAACCCCGATGTTTCGATCTTCTTCTGACTCATAAATCTTGCTGCTCTAATCATTGTATATTTACATACATGAGCAATCTTAATGTTTGAACCTGATTAATCGTCGCTTATGTCTCTTTTCATGTTCCGTTCTTCTTTCATCCGCTCATTTCGGTTCGTGATTTCTTCATCAACCTAGCTCCTGGTTAATGATCAATCGCAAACCCTAGAACTTGTAGAATTCTTGATGATTGATCATCTGATGATTCTGAAACAATAATTGATAATTTTAAGAAAACTAAATCAATGTCAATTAAAAACTAACAAATGAGATAAAAGTGGGTCAACATCATATAAATACTATAATTAGTTTATATATAAAATTACCAAAAACACCCTTTAAAGTTATTAAATAAAAAATAATAAGAAAATTATGTGATTGGTAAAATTGGTTTTCTTGGTTTTCTCAAAATTTAGTGGTTTTCTTAGGATCCTTCCCCTATATATATATATATATATCACCATAAGCTCTTGCATCTATAAATATTAGAACTTTGATGGTTAAACTAAGTGCTACTTTTGTCTTTTCTTTTTACAAGTTATGAGGCATTCAGTACAACAAAAGTGATGGATTTGAGCAATTGATGACAACTTCCACCCTTAAAGCCGCTGATTTAGCTTCCGCTTCCTATCCATGTATCTCTTACCCTTGCAACCCTCCCTTCTTTTTGATTTTGGTGATCAAACATCCTCTCCAATTGACGTTGTCCGTCATACCATGGTTGCTCCTCCTTGCAACTGCTTTTGGTCGTTTGAAACTTAAACATGATAAATTAAATCTAAGTAATATCATATCTCCTAATTATTGTAATGATAATTTCAATGATCATTAACTTAACTAGTATATTTACGCTAATAGTTTACAGTTTATTATAGGAGAAATTCTTAAAAAAATCTCTTTGACCAAGATTTTCCATAAAATATCATTTTGACCGGCCATATCTAAAAATGTCCTCACTCAACTAGGTCATCTCCACCCCTTGAATAGAACATCCCGAATAACGGACATGATTTATCCACGTGTTCAAATACGATCGATTGAACCTATTAAAACTTCGACCGTACCTATATTAAGTTCCCTAAACCTATCTTAAGTAAACCGAACCTATTTACAAATAAGTTCGATAGACTTAAATACGGTCAAACGAACCCATTTAAAGTTCGAAATACCCTATTTATGTTTGAACGACTCTGTTTAAGTTCGGACGACTGTATTAAAGGTTCGGATACCTTATTTACAGTTGTGACATTTTGTAGAATATGTTAATCAAAGGGACATTTGGAGAGATAAAAGGGGTCAAATGGACGTTTTGAGAATTTTCCCTTAAAAAAATCCTAATTTCGTAGTTTGGCCGGTGATTTATAACTTGATTTCCTCATCTAAATCAAATGTGGTTTACCTTTATGATTAAATTTTTTTCACTTTGTGATATATGTAGTTGTATGTGTATATATTATACTCATAAGTCATTTTATCGTTTTAAAAAGGTAATAAAAACTAATTGTGTTTGGTTCTTTTTTAAGGAGAGAAATAGAATAAAATGAATGAAAAGTAAAAATTAATCTTGTTTTGATTTCTCTGTACTTAAGGAGGAAATGAAGGAAACAAAAAAAAAACTTTGTGCTCCCGAGCTTTTAAAGAATAAAAGTGGAAGGAAATAAAAGGAAATTTTCCTTTCTAAGTTTCCTTTCAAAATGAAAGGAAAAAAAAAAAGGAAAAAGAAAGAAAAAAATAAAACAATAGAATTCCTTTTTTTTTTTCGAACTCTAAAACATGAAATTTTAATACGTCTTTTTCTTTCTCTTTATTTCTTAGAACATAGTGTAAAGATTATGAAAAGAAAACTAAAACATGTTTAAGCTGTCAAACTACATTGGTTGGCTAGTCTGACGTGCAACTGACCTAACTAGCCCACCAGTTTGATTTGATACATTAACCTATTTAGTTGTTTACTGTCACCCATATGTATACAATATATAATTATTACAAGATAGCATAATCACATTTCTGTTTTGAAAATGTAGTAAAGATAGAGTTGATTATGGAGAAAGACTTCAATCCAAGATTTTTAAATTTGGTTACGAAGATGGGATGGTGTGTTACATAAAGCATGCATATAGAATGGATGTCGGCCACTCGTATTGTAGTCAATTTTGGAGGCTTGGTCACAACCCTATTTATATATTAAGTGGTTGAAGTAAACTGATGGCCCAAGTCATTTCTAGAGGAATTGGCAATTAGATACTCTTCACATCACTTGTTCTGATATCTCAAAGATTCGAACAGTATTTGCCCAGGACTATAATTTCATAACATTATTAGAGTTTTAACATTAAATTAAAATTATATTATTGTGATAATATGTTGTTAATATTGGTTGCTATTAATGTTGCTATTATTTACCGTTCGAAAATAAAAATATTGGTTGCTATTAATTGGATATTATTGATAGTATTGTGGTATTTGTTGCTATTTAATGTAAGTTGACTGAATGTTGGGTATTTTTAGCATTGTTATAATTAGACTTTAAGAAGGTTGGTATTCATTTTGTAATAATTATGTTATCGAACTTTACTAAAATATTCGGTAGGTTTAATGCACCAATGAATTCAAGATGAATATACGAAATCCTCGAGCAAGACCGGTAGTAACTTATCTGCAATTGATGAGATTTAATGTCTTGAATGTGCTTTAGGTCAAAGGCGTGCACATATACGGGATGTTGGTCGTGTTGTGAGACATCCCACCTCCAATGTGTCGAGCACACAACCCCTCTCAACAAAAATTAGCAACAGGAAACTTCACAACTTAAAAAAGGGTGTACCTGGGCTGCAAAGAGCTCCCGCGTTTTCGCAGGGTCCAGGGAGGGTCCGTCCCATTTAAGGGAAGATGTACGCGGTCTTTCCCCCACATTTTGTGGGGAGGCCGTTTCCACGGATCGAACCTGAGACCTTCGGTCCCTTCCGAAGAAAACCAACGACAACAAGCGCAACAAATACAAGAAATGCAACGACAACTTCAAGAACAAATGAAAATGATACGTTACTCGAGACATTTAACGACAACCTAGTGGTCATTAGAGTTATACTTTCATTGGATTTGAATGAACTTAAATTTGAACTATTTGTTTTGTTTTTTATTAAATTTGCATGAACTATTTCTTTGTTAAAAACTTGATCTTCAAATGTTTATTATTTTAGGTTTATATATAAATATGTGTTATATGGCAGACATATGGGTCCCCCCATTTTGTTTTTTTCACTGCTATGGTATATATATGCATGTATCAAGATTACTGATATATAGAAGCAACGAAGATTTCTTCTTCTTCAAATTAATCTTCAATTTCCATGATAAAAGGATCCTCAATTCTCTCAAATATTATATTATTATAACACGTTATCAGCACGAGGTGCTCAACCAAGAAGATCAATAAAGAAGAAGTTGTCATAACAATCAATGTAAGTTTTTCATAAATATATATAAATTGAATATATAAATACTATGATGATAAATAAGTGCAGGGTACCCCTTACTATGGAGAAATTATAATTTTTGAGACTACTAATAAATATAACAGTTGGTACTACTAACATGTCTAACATTTATTTATGCTCCTAATCTAACATTTATTTACGCTTCTAACTTTTATTATTCTGTCAACTAACGTTTATTTATTTATGCTCCTAACTTTATTATTCTGTTAACTAACATTTATTTACGCTTCTAACTTTTACTTTTATGTCATCTAACATATATCTAATCTAACGATTACTAACATTTATTAAAAGGTTTATTTGTAATGCTAAATTAATTCTAATATCTATTTTATATTTTAGAAAATGTCGAATCTATCAAAACTTGAATTTAGGCTCTTGATATTTCGGGGAAAATTATATGTCTTGGTCAGCAAATATCAAGAGACACCTAAAATCACTTGGTGTATTAGAAGCATAAATGATAATAATCAATGTTCGAAAGAAGAAAGGGCTAAAGCTGATGTGTTTATCCATAAACACATTGATGAATTATTGCAGCATGAATACTTTAATTATGATGATCCATGTGGGTTATGGAAGGATCTAAAAAATAGATTTGATAATCAAAAGGAAGTTTTACTTCCTACTGCCAAATATGAATGGAACAATTTACGGTTCTAAGATTTTAAAAAACTAAATGATTACACATCTGCTTTATATAGAATATGCTCAAAACTAGAATTTTGTGGGCATCTTGTTACCGAGGAGGAAAAGTTGGAGAAACTTATTCCACTTTTCATGCTTTAAAATATTATTTGGCTCAACAATATCGTTTGTTGAAGTTTTATAAAACTCCGATCTCATGCATATCTCCTCATAGCAGAAAAGCATAATGAGCTGCTTATGAAAAACCATGAAACTCGTCCCACAGGATCGCTAGCAATACCAGAAGCAAATGTTGCTAATAATTTTGAAAAATAGGAACAAGGCCAAGTTCGTGGTCGAGGCCGTGGCCGCGGCCGTGGTCGTGGTTATTATAATAAAAAACATTTTAGTGGTCATAACAACTTGTTCAAGTCGACCAACAATTATTATAGAGGCTGTGGACGAGGTCGTGGTCGTGGTCGTGGCCGTGGACGAAACGCACCACAAAGTAACAAGTTTAACCAGCAAAATAAGTTCACAAATGAAGCTGGAACATCTCAAATAATGATAGTTCGTGTTATAGATATGGAAGTAATAACCACTGGGCAAAACTTTGTCGCACACCTTCACATCTATGTTAATTATATCAAGCATCTAAAAGAGAAAGAAGTGAACCATGTAGATAAAATTGATGACGTCAACGCGGAACTACACCACTCGGATTTTTTCAATGATGGAGAAATTTAAATGCTTTTGAATAATAATAATTTCTTTTATAATATGTTTAATTATGTTTGTAATATATTTCTTTCTTTTCATGTAACATATTTTGTTTAAAATGTATAATATATATGTGCTTATTATTATTATTTTTCTTATAATTGAAGATTAAAATGAATTCTAATGGAGCACAAGACCGAACAAGTAATGGAGATTTATGTATAGCAGATAGTGGTGCTACACATACTATTATTAAATATCAAAAATATTTTATGAATTGAAACCGACAAAGGGAAATATGATACAACATCAGGTCCTACGGACTTGATTGAAGGTGTGGAAAAGCTAATTTAGATTACCTAACGGTACAAAGATTTTAATAGAGAATGCTCTATTTTCCCAAAATCAACAAGAAACTTATTAAGTTTCAAAAATATATATCAAAATGGATATGATACCCAGTCAAGAACTGTTGGTAACAAGAAATATCTATATATTAAAGGAAAATCACATATTGGAAAAATTGCCAATGCTTCATTCTCGATTGCATTATACATATATAAATGTGCCTCAAGCACATATGGCAGTAAAAAAGAAATATTGTGATCCTGGTATGTAACACATATGGCATGATAGATTAGGCCAACCCGGATCTACAATGATGAAAAGAATCATTGAAAATACACATGGACAACCATTAAAAAATCAAAGGATTCCCCAAGCAAATAAAATGCAACTGTGTACATCATGTTCTCTTGGAAAATTAATTACAAGGCCTTCGCCACTAAAATCGAAAAGGAAACACCCAATATTCCTTGAAAGAATTCAAGGTGATATATGTGGACCAATTCATCCACCGTGTGGACCGTTTTAGATATTTTATGGTCCTAATAGATGCATCCAGCAGATGGTCTCATGTATGTTTTTATCAACTCGTAATGTAGCCTTTGCAAAATTTTTGGCTCAAATTATTAAATTACGAGCACTTTCCTGATTATACAATTAAAAGTGTAAGGCTTGATAATGCGGGAGAATTCATATCACATGCTTTTAATGATTATTGCATGTCTGCTGGAATTGTTGTGGAACACCCAGTTGCCCATGTACATACACAAAACGGTTTAGCGGAATCATTAATTAAATGTCTCCAGCTAATAGCTAGACCATTAATAATGAGAACAAAACTCCCTGTGTCTATTTGGGGTCATGCAATTTTGCATGCTGGATCATTAATTCGTATAAGGCCAAGTGCAAATCACAAGTACTCCCCCATACAACTTGTCTCTGGTCAAGAGCCAAATATTTCCCATCTTAGAGTTTTTGGTTGTGCAGTATATGTTCCTATTGCACCACCACAACGCACCAAAATGGGACCTCAAAGAAGGTTGAGAATATATGTTGGATATGAAAGCGCTTCTATCATAAGATATCTAGAACCTTTAACAGGTGATGTTTTTACAGCACGTTTTGCTGATTGTCATTTTGATGAGACAGTTTTCCTACATTAGGGGGAGAAAATAAAAGTAAAGAAAATGATGTTTCATGGTGTGTACCTTCATTGTTATATCTAGATCCTAGAACAAAACAATGTGAAACAGAGGTTCAAAAGATAGTACATCTACAAGAAATTGCAAATCAATTGCTGATGCATTTACTGATACAAAAAGGGTAACAAAATCTTATATACCAGCTGTAAATGCTCCAGCTCGAGTTGAGATTCCCGACAACAAAGGATAATATGGCGAATGAATCACAGAAACGGTTGAAACGTGGTAGACCAGTCGGTTCAAAGGATAAACATCCTCGAAAAGGAAATGTACTGAAAATGAAATTGACCATAAAGAATGATTCAAATATTGAAATATTCCCTCAGGAAAAGGTAAATGATACTACTTTCCCTCAGGGGGAAGTAAAACGACCAAGAATTATCAATCAATTATGGTCATACACATATAGTATGGAACCGAGATGAAATAGAAAATGATTATATATTTTCTTATTCTGTGGCCAGTGAGATTATGAATGAAGATGATGATTCTGAGCCAATATCTGTAGATAATTGTCGTAATAGACATGATTGGGATAAATGAAAAGACGCTATGCAAACTGAATTAAATTCACTTAACAAACGAAAGGTTTTTGGGCCTATTATACTTACACCTAAGGAAGTAAAGCCTGTAGGATATAAATGGGTTTTCGTAAGAAAAAGAAATGAGAAAAATGAAGTTACAAGGTATAAAGCCAGACTTGTAGCCAAGGTTTTTCTCAAAGGCCGGGAATTGACTATGAGGAAACATATTCCCCAGTTATGGATGCAATCACTTTCAGATATTTAATCAGTTAGCAGTTTCTAAAAAATTAGAAATGCGTCTTGTGGATGTAGTTACGGCTTATTTATATGGATCACTTGATAATGAATTTATATGAAAATCTCAGATGCATTAAAATCGAAGTCTAAAGAAATGTATTCAATCAAACTGCAACGATCATTATATGGATTGAAACAATCTGGGAGAATGTGGTATAATCGTTTGAGTGATTATTTGATAGGTAAAGGCTACACAAATAATCTTATATGTCCATGCGTCTTTATCAAAAGTACAACATCAGGATATGTGATAATAGCAGTATATGTTGATGATTTGAACATAATCGGTACGCATAAGGAATTCAGGAAGCAGTTATTCTTTTAAAGAAAGAATTTGAAATGAAAGATCTTGGAAAAACCAGATATTGTCTTGGTTTACAGATTGAACATATGAACAACGGTATACTTATACATCAATCAAATTATACGAAAGATTAATGAAACATTTCAATATGGACAAGGCAAATCATTAAGCTCACAATGGTTGGTAGATCGCTTAACATTGAAAAAGATCTATTCGTCCTTGTGAAGAAAATGAAGAAGTACTTGGTCAGAAGTACCATACCTCAGTGCATTGGAGCTCTTATGTATCTTACTAACTGTACAAGACCTGACATTTCTTTTGCAGTTAATTTGCTAGCAAGATTTAGTTCATCCCCTACCAAAAGACACTGGAATGGGATTAAACATATTTTTCGATACCTTCGAGGAACGATTGATTTAGGCTTATTTATTCTAACGATTCAAAAGAAAGTTTAGTTGGTTATGTAGATGCAGGTTATTTATCCGATCCTCACAAAGCAAGATCTCAAACCGGATATGTATTTATGAACGGAGGAACTGCAATCTCATGGCGTTCTCAAAAACAAACACTTGTTGCAACATCCTCAAATCATGCTGAAGTTATTGCACTACGTGAAGCCTCTAGAGAATGTGTGTGGTTGAGATCCATGACACAACATATATTGACTTCTTGTGGACTAGAGAAAGATAACAATCCAACTCTAATCTATGAAGACAATGCAGCTTGTGTCTCACAGATAAAGAAGGGTAATCAAAAGTGACAGAACGAAACATATACCCCCAAGATCTTTCTCATATACTCAAGAACTTATTAAAGATAGTCAGGATGAAATGAGATACGTTCAGTCTACCAATAATTCTGCAGATCTTTTCACAAAGGCGCTTCCTACAACAATCTTCAGAAAACACTTTATAATATCGGGATGCGTCATGTACACAAATGATAATTTGAGGGGGAGCTATATACTGTACTCTTTTTCCCTTAGCTATGGTTTTATCCCAATGGTTTTTCCTAGCAAGGTTTTTAATGAGGCAGTATATCCACTCATATTACATTAGAGAAATGTTTAGACCATATGTCTGAGGGGGAGTTTATAATGGCAGACATATGGGTCCCCCATTTTGTTTTTTTTTCACTGCTATGTGTATATATATGCATGTATCAAGATTACAGATATATAGAAGCAACGAAGATTTCTTTTTTTTTCAAATTAATCTTCAATTTCCCATAAAAGGATCCTCAATTCTCTCAATTATTTTTATTATTATAACAATATGTGAATTTTATGGATAAAAATTTAAAAAGGAAAAAAATAATACTATTTCAAGCTTATGTCACCATAGGTCGCAACAAAAGTGGGCGTATTGGTTGACGTAGGACGGATGTCATCCACTGTACATAGCATACACTAGTAAGTCTATAACGACGACATGTTGTCGATATAGATAATTTTTTTAAAATAATGTATTTTTAATAACTACTCTAAAACAACGACATGCTCAGGAAAATAGTATTTTATAAGAAAAAAGTTTACTCATAAAGTCTATTACCTCAACACCTATAGCGACAAAACGTCGTTCTTATAGAGTGATCTATACCGACGATACCTACCTCGACTATGGTCTCTACCTATTACAACGACCTTATAGCCACGAGACTTATAGCGATGAAATACCATCTCTAAGACTCTATAGGTCAAAAGGCCTTAGCGACCACATATTGTCGGGACACACGTGGGTCTTGTCATCGATACAAGGTCTCTTCCTCGTAATACATGGTATGGAATCATTAAATCATTATTCCTTGCACCAAACCCAGAAACCTCATGTTATTAACACAAATATGGATTTCCACCGCATGCTGAATTTTGTCTGTGATTATTAACTTAATTAGTATTGGTTTTATTAGACGTAACACAACTTCTATCTTTTCCTTAAGCTCATTTATTGAATCCAAAGTATGTTTGTGGAATCAAAACCTTTGTGTCTTCTTATCAATACAAACATCATAACCACCACCAAACGGAGGGTTGTACCGTTTATTATTCAATAACTTCATCACACATGGCAACACTATGTATGGTAAAACCTAAAATATAGTTATTTGTCCTCAACTTTAAAAATACAATGTCGGTGGTTTTTTATGTTTTCCATCATTCTAGATTGACTAGCCATACAATTTAAATTCATGTCATAATTATTAATTAAGTTTTTACCCATGTCACGTCCATAAATCATAATGCATATTTATTCTATGATGAACTATAAGAATTGGTGTGTTGTATTTTTTTATAGATCAATGTTTGGTTAATTTAATTAAATTAATATGTTAATTATGTGTCTTTAGTGATGATTTATCCAGCTTGAGTTATACGATACTACGATTTGATCTATTTCATTATTAGTAAGCTATTAATATTACTATATTTTTACCTAAAGTTTTTTTATTAAGATCTTTGGAAACAGAGAGTATATTTGATATCACATACATGCCATGATAAGAGTAATTAACCATGCATCATTGGACGCGTACTTGGTATACTTGAAGAAACCATTTTCAGTTTTAGTAGGTTAAATTGTATATACATATTGTTGGGAATTTGAAAAACAAACTGGATAATTTAAGAGCCATAAAGAACACTTTCAAATAGAAATTATTCGATTATGTATCTGAATAAATCATCGAGTACAACTCAAAATATATCAAGAAAAAGTATGATCGATAATGTGATTTTTGAACCAAACAATAGACCGGAAATCAAGATTCTATCTAGCTTGCAAATAATGAGAAAAAGTATGTTGCAGGGAAAATAGGGGCTCAGATTTTAGAATTGACTTTCTAGTGGTTTTCTTTTAAATTTAAAATCTATAAAAATAGAGCTAATTTTGGTTCCAATTTTCACTCCCAACCAAGGCTCTGCTTTGGACCCCGCTACTAGGGCGTTGCCCCCGAACCTCCCGCCAAGTGTGTGTTGTCCCCTTGAAACCCCCATTATTAGGGTTTTGCTCTAATAACCAATGAGGTTATAATGCTGGAATTATAGACTCAAACCAGTGTGCGCTCCGCCAATGGTGAAACTTTTAAGGGGCCAGGGGGGCCCAGCCCCCTGTTTTTCGCTCAGAAGTGGTAAATTATGCTTCGCTGAGAATTTTATTCATATTGAGTCTGTCCCCCTGATTTTGTGTCCTGTGACTTTCGGCACTTCGCACCTTCAAACTAATTTGATAAATACTATAATTACAATGGTTACCTAATCAATTTAATTACATTAAAATAATTAATACATACCATTACCATGTTGCTAAGGGATTACGCATAAGGTACATCAATCAAATGCTTATAAGATCTTAAATCTTTTATTAAATTAAACTTTCATTTTAGACTTAAAAACTTACTTTTTAGCCATCATAAATGTATATTTTAATTTCTGTTTGTTTAAAACGAATGGATTACACAAAGTCACCGACGTAAAAATCCTCTAACTCATGTCTTGTTTCATGGAAATATGAAGAAATAGGCCCTTCATGTTAACTCTATTTCAAGCATTGTGACACATTTGAATAATATAGTGAATAATTGTAATTTCTCTAACACGCATAGATGCGAAGCACCGAAAAACATCATCAATATTTATTATCTAAATATTGATTCAGCTCTGAGTGTTAAATCAGTTTTTAAGAGAAGAGAGTGAATGGGGGAGAAGAGAAGGGTGGCAAAGAGAATGAGAAATAAAATGATAAGTATAGAGACCTTTTTAGACATAAAACGTATATAAAGGATGTGTTATATAAAAATCATAAAAACGCTATATGGTATTGTATATTTCTAATTGACTATTATCTGTGTATAATGATTATAAATACAAATGAAACTTAATCAAATCATTTCTCATATTATACTTAAGATTATTACAATAAACCCTAGCTAAATCATCTCTAATTCGCTATCAGCCAGAGCGGAAGTAAATTTAACGCACAAACTTGAGAGAAAAGCAATGAACATGTTGGTATAAGAACATACGATCTTGAGAAACAATAAGAAAAAGATTCTCATAAAATTATAAATAGTAAAATAAAAACGTTGTGATCTCAAACGGTGTTGACAGATCTAAACTTATAGCATCAGCAGACGCAAGAGGCCTTATAGCAAGGTACATTAACAAAAGCTACAACTACGACAAAATGCACAAGGTACGGTGCAAATGAAGAAACAAACATAAAAACATATATAAACTAACTTGTTGTCATTCGTTTGTTTATACTTGAGCAAACTTTTTGTCGAACGAACTAATTTGGCTTATTTACAGACCTACAAAAAATTTATCCACGAGTAACACGAGATTAAACCTTGTAGCATAGCAACTCCATGGTGGCATGGTGAATGTTTATGGGAAATGTGAAGTTCTTTGGTTGTAATTCCTCTTAGGGCTTTTTGCCCTATCTTTTAGCCCATTTCATTGTATCCATTGGGCCGGTTCAGCTTATTATTAAAAAAAATTCTAAAGATGGTATATAATCAATTCTCTTTGCTTTTAAAAACAACATAAAGTTTTCATAACAATAAATGATATAGTTGGTATCCTTATTTTCAATTTTATAATTGATACTCTCCCATTTAAATTAAACTTCAAACTCTTATTTGTAGGAAAACAATAAGGTTAGACGTTTTGATCCATCGCTAGGCCCAAAGGGGGATGTAGGAAGTGTGCTGAGCTGAGCACAATCAGAGTTCAAAATTACTTAAAAAATGTGTTGGACCCTTTATTGCAGTCACGAAATAACATAACTCGATTCGGACTTTGATCAAGATATGCCCGATTCGTGACGTTTGAATCTTAAATGATTATTATGGTTCAAATATGAAACTACGAATGAGGAACAGGGTAATAAAGTCATGATCCAAAAACAAATGGTGGTTTGCTGCATGTATAATTATTATTTTGTATCATCAGAGTCTTAAATTGAGGTTAGGGCTTATTATATACTCGTTTCGAGTCGCGGAGATACCTAATCACCTTCTAATTACGTCAAGACTTGATTTGTTAGATCCAATCCATATGAGCCCAATCAGGCCCGAGCTAAGACCACCCTATTGGAAAATAAAGGACTATTCTTCAACAATCTAACATGTTATTCACTTTCATCTCTCACTCTCTTTATACATACTACACATTAGATACTTGCATGGTATATTCTGATCGTGCTATGATGGCTCGATTGATTTGAGCGTCGGAGTGGCCTTACAGCTTAGGCTCACGGGCCTTCGAACAAGTTTTTTTGTGATTGCAGTGTCACTTTGATCATAACGAAAGAAACTTATTCTTGAAGAAAAAAATATAAGTTAAAAACACCGATTAAACTAGGTGACTTTTATAATACCAAGACAAACACTAATATTAATTTTATATATATTTTGAACTCTAAAATCTTGAAAACCAAGCACGAGTACTTGGAGTAACGTCTAGTTTGACAAAATAGTAAGTGTTCCAAAAACTTCGAACACTTTGAATTGTGTGTTTCCTGGACCAACAACGCTAATAAAAGTAATTAATGATTTTATTCATGTGCGCGAAGTACATTTTTTACGATCTTCACACATGACACACCTCACGAAATAAAATAAAGTCTGGCCAAACAAGTAACAACTTTTTTACGCCTCATACTTCACGAAATCAAGTTCACATGTGGTTTCTCCTGATAACAAACAGTGGTAAAACTGGAAAAATAATTTATTTAGGTGACGAACTCTATATGTAGGGGTGTAAACGAGCCGAGCCGCTCGCGAGCTACTCGAGATCGGATCGATAAAAAGCTCGAAATGAGCCGAGCTTTATCGAGCTCGAGCCGAATTCAAGCTTGAATAAAAGCTCATTTAATTATCGGCTCGAGTCGGCTCGCGAGCCTAAACGAGCTTATTATATATATATATTATATATTTATTAATTTATTAAATATATTATAATAATACTTATTATATATGAAGTTATGATAAAAACAATTACAAAATATGTATAATGTTATTTATAACAATATAATTATAAATATATCAAAATTAAATATAAAAATATAAAAAATAATTTTTAAATAAATAAACGAGCCGAGCCCGAGCCGAGCTCGAGCTTGAAATAGTATTTGTCGAGCCGAGCTCGAGCTTTAAAATAAAGTTTGAAACGAGCCGAGCTCGAGCTCGAGCTCTCCAAAGTCATCACGAGCCGAGCTTGAGCTCATACGAGCTCGGGCTTGGCTCGGCTCGTTTACACCCCTATCTATATGTAAAAAAAATTATACTACCGAACAAAAAATTAGCACTACTGACGAAAGAAAGAGCGCCCCCCCCCCTCCGGGGGCCCACTAAACTTCGTCCCTGATAACATTTCTATGGTAAGATGTCTTTTATCTATTCATAAGATTAAGAAATCAAATACTCCAACGTACATTTATATGTGGTGCGTAGAAGTATATTAGGTTTTACTTAGTGGTAAAGTGCCTACTCTCTACCATTTAGATAGTAGAAGTATATCAAAAAATATTATATGTACGTATGTGTGATTAATAAAGATGTATTAAAAACATCAAATATATGGTTTCCGAATTCAAAATAAAATTATTACAGTATAAACTCCATAAACGAATAATTTATTATATGTAATTTCAAATAAGGGTAACATTGTTTCAATAAATAAATGCCTTCTTTTATTCCCATTAAGGGTGCTCCTTAGTTGAGGATATACAATAGTATTTGAAAAATGCTTAGGTCAGTGTAATACTCACTCGTCGGACGTGAATGAAGTCCATATGCCAAGTTTTGTGTTTTGAATCTACATAACACCCACGCACACAGGGTCAATGTCTATTCTTACGCTATGAGGCAGTGTTCTGCACCCTTGCGACCTCACCCACCGACCCACGTCCCACATTCTCACAATAGTAAAAAACGTAGCTTTTATTGATTTTTAACACAAATAACAAATACTTTGATAGTGTTGGATCTTGAAAGAATCATACATGTCAATTCAAGTCGTAATGAAAATTGTTCTGTTGGAATAATACGAGTGTGAAGAATGCGGATGAAATCTGAAGAAATGTGGACAAGAAGAAAATGTTAAGTATTGTTCAGCCTCATTCGTATTTGCGGGTGAACAAAACAAAATGCGAAAGAGCATTTGCCTACTCACATAGACTAATGCAGGTGAACATAAACAAATACTTATGCCTAAGAATATAAATGCGACCAAGACTTTGTACATCCGCAAATAGAAAAGCGGATGTGTAAACAACAAATGTTGTTGAAAAAAACAAATGCGGATACAGTTAGTTTGTGCATTGTACTTAGAATTCCTAGATTGTATAAATAGATAAAGGTTTTCACACTTTGTAACTCTCACAACTTACACTCAAAAAAACCCTGATTGTATTGTTGAATGATATTATCAATATACTATAGAGTATTTCTGTTTGTTTCATAGAAATCTATCAATATATTCGATCCTCATTGATTCTAACCCAGTCAAATAACTGGTAATAACCGAGTAAATAACCAAAGCATAGCCAATGGAAAAGTAAATTCTAGTAAATGATCCACAAATAAAGAATGGAAAGTAAATCCTCCAACTTGGAAAAAAAAATTGAAATCTTTATAACATAGTATTTATCATGTATGTCTTTGCCAGTAGCAAAGTTCTGGGAACTTAGTGTTGCATTACCTATCAAGCAAACTGCATCCTACAGCTGGAAAAAGTTTAGGCAACGTTATGATCCATTACTTATCGTACATGCATGTCCTATCATTAAACACGTTTTAGAAGCCTTATGATGCATTATCTTTTTCGCAAGTTCGTTGTTTGATAGAAAATGTCTCATTACCTCTAAAGATTAGAATATATAGATTATGTAAAGTGCTATATAATAACACGCTTATACAGAAAACCCCTAAAGAACTATCACTTTGTATTTGGTCCTTATTAGAAGAAACAATTGACATTTAAGAGAAAGGGCCAAGAATGTAAAATCGGTTTAAACTTCCTGAACTTCATCCTTCGCATTTTGTATGCCATCAATCATATCCATACCCAAAATAAAAAGAGTGACATAGTATGTATCTCTATATGCATATTTGTTCAATTATCCACTTAGAATCATATGCATGGTTTTTATATATGTACATGCCCAATCCTAAAACAACAATTTTGATGATAACAAATATATAAAAATACGAATTTTGATATAACCTACATATGTTTGTATGATTATAATCTAATCTTTTTTAATGACTGACTAAACCAAAGCGCCCATAAATGATCATGAAAATACAGAGTACATCCAAGGTTGTGGTTCCGCACCATTGACTGCATCAGATAAAACCCAATAAAAGTTGTGAGCATATTTCATGATTCAACAAACATGTAACAATTTTCAACAGGAGCGGTAAGCTCGAAAACATAGTTGGATCATGCATTAACTTCAACAACCAAACAAGTATAATATGAAGATATACAATCGTCCAAAAACATAAAGTATTGACTAAGGGGTTGTTTGACAATTCTGAATGATTAAGTGTTGAATCAATAAGAGGTTGAACCATTAAGTTTTGAACCATTAAGTGTTGAACCATTAAGAGGTCTGAACCATTAAGTGCTAGTATACGCTTAACTATTCAAAGGCCAATGTCTGACCAATTATATAAGAAATTTTAATCATTCAGCATTAGATCTTTTAACCATCAGAATTAGTATAATGCTTAACAATTCAGATGCAAATGTCGAACCATTCAGACATTTGCTTATGAAACAAACAGTCTGTACCATTAAATCCTGACACATTCAGACATCTGAATCATAAAAAGTTGATTTAGATGGTGTCAAACAACCCCTAAATAAGTGATCACACTCACGCTTATAATTTGTTGGAACCTACAATTTTTATAAACAGTCAAAATTTAAGTTTATTAAAAAGTTGACTAAAAGTGTATAATCGCAAAGTTGCGTTGAAAAGCAAAGAATGAATTTTCTTTTTTCCTTTGCCATGAAAGATCTTTTCAGGTATTGATTGAAACAGGTTAGGTTGATTATTCTTTGTACAAAATTTGTTTTCTTCCTATACTTAATATAACACAAAGACAATTATATTTTCTAATATTGCCTGAAAACTTTTATAAAAAAATATCTTAACTTTTTTGTATACACATATTATGATTCCGTTTTTAGAAAAAATAACTTATTACACTAACAAACGTTAAAGTTTGATGATTTAATTTAATTTATTTTAAGTTTTTAAATTTTAACA
This sequence comes from Flaveria linearis, assembly GCA_024085815.1. NCBI lineage: Eukaryota > Viridiplantae > Streptophyta > Magnoliopsida > Asterales > Asteraceae > Flaveria > Flaveria linearis. The sequence goes on along the minus strand of CM044007.1, from coordinate 74,531,410 downwards.
TACTATATAGTGGAAGGATCTGAGACTAGTGTTGGGTCCTTTATAGATAAGAAGATCTCAACGGCATCCTTTCAACTTTAGACTATTTGTCTTAAACGTCACCGTCCAAAGTAGTATTAGTTGGTGGCGGAAGTCAACTCGGTTTGACCGCATGCAAACACCGTCACACGCCTCCTTGCCTTTCACGAAAATATTTAAACACTTTTTGTTTATTCATTGTTCTTTATTATAATGTTGTTGACGTTCATTTGCAAGGATAATATGAACACACTGTGTTCTTTAAGGTTGAAGGAGTGCTCGTTTAGTTTAAAACAAGTTCAAGCTGAAGCGCGACTCGACTCGTGTACGACTCAAGCATATTTAATATATTTCTATGAACATAACATAATATTCTATACAATAAATAATGTAGAAATTTAAATATATTATATAAATAAAAAGCTCAACGAAATTCAATAAACAGCTCTAACCTCAATATAAAAGCTCGGAGATCGAGCTAGTTTGACGAACGCTTATGATTTATAATGTCACTAGAGCATTCACAGCCCGTTCCTCATTTTACGTGAATAGTTGCCCCATGTATATGGATGTTTAGGGTGGTCGTGAGTGAATAATAGAAAAAACATGATACAATCCTATAAATTTTTTAATATTTTTAAAGTATTTGTAAGTGCATAACAAATAAAATGTAATGATAAAAATGTGAAAAAAATATATTTAATAAAAAAAGAAAAAAAAATTAAGGTTTTTAATGTAATTTACGATGATGATGATGGGAAATGTATTATAAATGCTCTTACGAACGTATTCCTCGTCCCCGATCACCTTCACCAATCCACCGACCCTAAAATAATCTTTCACTTATTTTCTAAAATCAAAAAGAAAAAAACTTCATCAATGTGAAACAAATAAATACCCCAAAACAAGAAAATCCAATTTTAGGCCAGCCCATATACACAATCCAAAACCCCAACACCACCACCGTACAAGTCTCAAGCCACAACATACAACCCTCAACAGCACAACCATCCTAAACTTAACACACCCAATCTTCCAAAAGCCAAAAAACTTACAGTAGACTAGAGTAGTCTCACTCGAGTCCTTTCTTTGTTTGGTAGTCTGTCGACTGTAGTAGTACCGTCCAATTTTGAAATAACCACACGTCTTCCCTCCTTTCACACCCTATAAACTTCATACGATAACATTATAATTTATACCCACCCCTCTCTCTCCTCATCAATCTTCAACATCAAACAATCCCCACAATGAACCACCATACACATACACCTTCAATGGATGCAGTTTCAAGGTCCGGTAGGAAGCCCACGGAGCTCCACACATCTCCAGAAAGTGGAAGGACCCGAGAACCGCTGAACGGAGCCCCGAACACACCAGAGTCTGGACCGAACCACACTCCAACAACAACAAACCACGTAGAGTCCCCGTTGTTTACTATCTCTCTCGCAACGGTAACCTCGAGCACCCTCACTTCATCGGTCCCCATCTCCTCCTCCGATGGCCTCTATCTCAGAGGTAATTTACTAATTTTGGCTTAGCTTGTTATGAATTTGTTATCAGTCGGTTGTTGATTTCGTGGTGAACAAGTTGTTATGAAATTATGATGATTGATGTGAGAGGTTGTGTTGATTTGGTGTAAATCTGGTGTGAATGTTGTGTAGATGTGATTGATCGACTTGATTCTCTGCGGGAAAGGAAAATGGCTGCATTATACTCGTGGTCGTCGAAACGGTTAGTGCATCGACGATCGATCGTTTTAGATCTCGATTAAGCGTTTGATTTCTTGTTTTCCGGTGATATGAACGTGATTACAGATTACTGTTTTTCTCCGGCTGATTGATTTAGTTTTCGTGTTACAGGACTATAAGAACGGATTCGTGTGGCATGATTTAGCGGAGAAATGATTACATTTACCCTGCGGAATGGACATGAGTATGTTTTGAAAGGATCGGAGCTCGTCGTCGACGGAGGAGCTCCGGTGACCTCCAAATCTGAAGCTGTTGTGTCGTCGTTATCGAAGAGTTCGTTTCGCCGGAGTTTGAGAAGTCCGGCGACGAAGATTTTCCGGTGGTGAGGCGGGAGAAGGAATCAGTCATGGAGCGCGATCGATCTGCATGAGTATAAAGTCTACTCCGGCGAGGCTCCGCGGAAAAGTCGCCGCCGACGCGTCAACTCAGACCGAAGACAAACACCGTCGCCGGAGAGGAATCATCAGAGAGAAATCGAAGAAGAAGCAAAAGGACAAGAGGAATCAAAGCAACCGTTTAACGAAACCGAGAGTTCAGAGCTCACACGAGACGAGATTTCACCAAACCGTCGGATTCAAGCCCCGAAACCCTAGAATCACTGATGAAAGCCGACGGGAAACTGATCCTACGGCCAGAAACCGACGATCACAACGCGAAGATGATCCAACGGCTGGTAACAAGGTGAAGCATCGTCAGTGCTGATGCAGCTGATCTCGTGGGTCGATTTCGTTTCGAGATTGTGGACCGGGGCTTACGGGGAACGACAACCCGGGTTTTTTCGTTGATTTCACACTACAAGTCAAGGATGGTGCCACGTGGCGTGAATGGTTGTAGAGGATGGAAGTGTGGAAAACGCTGTCGTTTTGAGGAAGAATAGGAGGGTTAAAAAGCAGATGGTGACAGAGGATAAAGAATATTTCAGTGGGAGTTAATAGAAACGAAAAAAGGAGGAATTTCCAGCTATTAAGAGGTCTATTCGTATAATGGAGATCGGTAAATTTTAAAAAATTTATATAGCATATCCAATTTAGCTTATAGTTTTTATTATTTTGTTTGACGGATGTGACTATTATGGAGGTCGATTCATATGGTTCTATGTGGGTGACTTTGTTATATTCTAATCAGAAGTTGATTCAAGTATATAGAAATGCAATTTGGTTGAGTTGTATAGGTGTCTATTTTTACTTTTAGTGAACAAATTATATGTTTTATGATGAAAATGATAAAGAAAACGGTATTTAGATGACCCAATATTTAGGTGTTTTAGTCACCGTTCACCTAGGAATCAAGTCCTTGAGTAAACTAATGTCATACAAACTTATTATATAATTCAACTTTGTGACATTTGGGGCTAAATAATTGACATTTTCACCTTTTCATGAATTAAACTGAAAAATGACATGGTTCTAGACTAAAAACGACACATTTTAAGACTAAAAAGCGAAAATGACATGTTAATCTGTTAATATTTTTGAACGGTAAATGTACGACACTGATTCGGATAAGAGGTATTATCTTAATCAGGCCTACCTATTCTTTTTCATTCGGGATCGCACCCCCAACCCCTCAAGAGGAACTCATTGCTGAGAAAATCCTCTTGCTCAATTATAAGCATTTTTGCTCAGAGTAAGACTTGAACCCATGACATTTATTTTATTTACATATCATAGATACCTCATTTTAGCCAGTTAAACTAAAGATCATTAGTATTAATCTTGTTTAATTATTGATGAATCATGAGAATGCATAAATCATTATTAAAACCCATATAATTTGACGGTTACAAAAAATACAAAGAGAATATGATGCAATAATGAAAAAGATGTCATGTGAGCTTAGGGAGAAGGGAGTGGTGCC
>CM044007.1:74386357-74527687 GCA_024085815.1 Flaveria linearis | reverse complement strand
TGGATTGAAGACCCAGATCATCCTGATATGTATACAAGTTGGATAAGGCGCTATATGGTTTACATCAAGCACCTCGTGCTTGGTATGCAACTCTGACTGAACATTTGCTTGCAAATGGTTATACAAGAGGTGCCAATTGATCAAACTTTATTCATACGAAAATCAGGGTGATGATATCATTTTGGTTCAAATCTACGTCGATGATATCATTTTTGGCTCCACAAATGATAGTATGTGCACGGAGTTCGAAGAGGTGATGAAGAAGAAGTTTGAGATGAGTCCCTTGGGGAAATTTCATTTTTCTTGGGTATTCAGGTTACTCAATTGAGACGGGTATTCTCATTCATCAAGAAAAAGTATGTTCAGACAATTCTTGAGAAATACAAGTTTCAAGATTCCAAAGTAGCTCCAACTCCAATGGCTTCTCGTCCTACTCTTACTCCAGATCCATTAGGAGAATCAGTTGATCAACATCTTTACAGATCGATGATTGGTTCCCTCATGTATCTTACTACAAGCAGGCCGGACGTCATGTTCCCTGTTTGTCAGTGTGCCGCTATCAAAGTGATCCAAAGGAATCACACATGAAAGCTGTCAAGCGGATCTTCAAGTATCTCAAGGGTCAACCTATACTTGGTCTTTGGTATCCTCGAAATTCCGATTTCAATTATTTGCTTATACTGACAGTGATTATGGTGGTTGTAACTTAGACAGGAAATCGACCACAGGAGGATGTCAATTCTTGGGCAACCGACTCATTCTTGGCAGTGTAAGAAGCAGAACACTGTATCCACATCCACTGCCGAAGCTGAATATGTGGCTGCTTCGAGCTGTTGTTCCCAGCTTGTCTGGATTCAGCAACAACTTCTCGATTATGGTCTCAACATTTTGACACACCAATTTGGTATGATAACACGGCAGTACTAAACATCGTGAAAAATCCCATTCAACACTCTAAGACTAAACACATTGACATCCGCATCCATTTTATCCGGGACTGTTTTGATCGTAAACTTATTCATCTAAAACAAGTGCCGTCAACTGAAAATATCGCTGATTTATTTACCAAGGCGTTTGATCATTCTCGATTTGATTTTCTTGTGCAATCATTGGGAATGATTAACATTGGATAAATTGGTTTAATGAATCTTCACAAAAGAATTTTTTAGTTTTAATAAAGAAAAAATTGCATTGTTTCTTTTTCTTGAAAGAACAATCACATTTTAGGGGGAGAAATTTAAAAAAAACAAGTTCTGAAAAATATTTTTGGTCTTAGGGGGAGTTAAGATCAAAGGATTGCCAAAATCAAAAGAAGAAATTTTCATACTTAAAATGAGAAATGATATTACAAAGTTCAAAACGAGTATAAGTACTTTCAAAGGCTTAAATACGAATACACTTGGATTATGTTTGATATGTTGATAGGCTTTGCTTTCAGAAATGAAAAGATCATAATTGAGTGATTACACTGAATTAAAGAAATATGATTTAGTGGGGAACATATCAGGATTTTGTGCCAAAATGGTCTAACAGACTGAGAGATATAATCTTGTCATACTCAAGCCTGTATATGATTGATTCAGTGATTATCATAACTATATATATATATATAAATGATACAAACACAAAAAAAAACAAAGGAGAAAAATACGAAAGAAAATAATTGAGCAAAAAGATGCCAACAAAGGCCATATAGGATATAAGATGCCAAAAGGCACAACAATCAAAAGATATGTCTAAAAGACATACATACTATATGGTATAATATTTTCTATTTTGAGAATAGTTTTTAACTTTGGAAGGCAAAATCGAAAGATGGGGCATGTAAGTCCGGATGGCTTGTAAGTCCTAAACATCTTGAGAGGGCAGACGTAAGTCCGGATGGCTGTCAGTAAGTCCTTAAACTTGTTAATATTTGTAAGGCCCCGTTCCCGGGCACCTCACAGTTGGTCATTCACAGCATAAAACATTCACAACACAATATTAAGCAGCGGAAATTATTTTAAACAAAAACCATCCTTTCATTTAGAACGCTGTTGTTAAGCAATACATTTTAGTTAATAAGTTCACAAAATATTTAATTGAATGAATTACAAAAACAACAGTGTCGTCAAAACATAAATGGATGTCAGTCTTGCCCGCCAAGTAGCCACCCCCGTGTGCCATCCTCAGCAACCTGTCACCTGCCAACTGGAAAATACATAAAAGTCAGCGTTGCTGAGTGAGTTCTAGTTTATAGTTAAAATACTTTACTTTTCGTTCAAAAACCGTTCCTCATTTTCACAGGTGATCATACATCGTACGTACACATAGGTAATACTTTCATTATCTTCATCATCGTTCAATTCGTACTTTTATCATTCCTCTTTAATTAAGCTGTGAGTCTGTTGCGACACCAAGTCGCTCACCTCTAAGTCAATCACAAAGATTGACCTACATACTGTGAGTCTGTTGTGACACCAAGTCACTCACCTCTAAGTCAATCGCAAAGATTGACCTACATACCGTGAGTCTGTTGTGACACCAAGTCACTCACCTCTAAGCCAATCACAAAGATTGACCTAAATTCCTGTGAGTCTGTTGTGACACCAAGTCACTCACCTCTATATCAATCTCAAGGATTGATCCTGTGTGCATCCTTCGGGGTAGCGAACCCGCATCACAGTTGAGCTAACACCTGCCAGGGGTGTGCACCTCCATTCATTTGCTTGCAAGACTTTCGTTCATTCGTTCACGTTCCATTCTTCTTTATCATTAATCTTTCACTTTATTAATGATAATAATTATTGATCATGATCATTCCACATAGAAACATACAGTATTATTATTAATAAGCATATTAATAATAATAATACTAATAATATTATAAATAATATTATTCATACTCTTAATAATATCCCTAATCATAATATTAATTATAATATTAAGAAGAGGATATTATTACATTCAAACCTCATCATTCATTCATCATCATACATTCATCATCATACATTCATCATCATACGTAATCATACATAGCATCATCAGTAATAATAAGGGTTAATCATAATCATCATTACATGCATGAAACATCATCATTTATTAACCCTAGTCAACCCTGGTCAAAACCTCGAACTTCGGATTTGCAGGAAATTTCTGTAAAAAAATTCTAAGTGTTCTGGACGTTTGAGCCCTGTTGGGCGTATAAGCCCCCTGGGCGTATGAGCCCTGTTAGGCGTAAGAGCACTGCTGGTCGTATGAGCCTTATTGGACTTTTCATCCTATACTTAGAAATATCATCTGGTCATACGACCACACTGTTGGTCGTATGAGTCCTATTGGACTCTTCAACACACTTAGAAAAATCTCCTGGTCATACGACCACACTGTTGGTCGTATGAGTCCTATTGGACTCTTCAACACACTTAGAAAAATTCACCTGGTCATACGACCACACTGTTGGTCGTATTAGCAACCTGGACATGTATCTATTTCATATTTCAAATCCCAAACATCATAATGCCTAGTTCTAAACATGCTCACCTGATTCTAGGCAAAACTTAACATAAAACATACATTCATACATTCAATCATACGGGTATAAAATCCAAGTTTTATACAAACATACTTACATGCATTTTCCAGCCCCAAAGCATTTAAAAACAGGTAAAAAGGGGTCTAGAACTCACCTTAGTTTGTCTTCGGGTTTTGGATGCCCTTTCTTAACTTCCCAGTCGTTTCTACACCTAAAACACACACACAGTGCAACCCGAACACAAACACACACACATAAGAACATGCATTCTCGGTTTCTTAGCCAAAACACAACTTAAAAACATCAATTCTTACCTTGAATCCGATTTCTTCTTCTTTCTCTCTCTAAGAATCGAAGTCCCTGCTGTTTCTCTCTCTAAAAACCGAATGCAAAGAATTGTGCAGGGGTTATGGGCGACCATGCCTCCCTTTTGTACAAAATAAATAACAACTTTGCCATTTGGCACTTTTGGTCCCTCCTTTTTAGTTGCTTTTATTTTCTTTTCTTTTCTTCCTTTTTCTTTTATTTCTTGCTAAAAAATACGGGCGTTACAAGTCCACCCCCCTTATATAGGTTTCGTCCCCGAAACCTGTTATTCCTCAAACAGATGTGGGTAGTGCTGTCTCATTTCTTCTTCAGTCTCCCACGTAGACTCGGATCCCTTCCTGTGCTTCCACTGTACACGCACAAGAGGAACCACTTTATTCCTTAACCTCTTTTCTTTACGATCAATGATTGCCACTGGTTGCTCCACGTAGTTGAGCCTCTCATCCACCTCAATATCCTCCAGTGGTACAACCATGTCTTCATCAGCTAAGCACTTTCTTAGATGGGATACATGGAATGTGGGATGAATTCCACTTAACTCATCTGGCAATTCAAGTCGATAGGCCACCTCTCCTACTCGTGCGATAATTCGGAAAGGCCCTATATATCTCGGGCTTAGCTTACCTCGTTTCCTGAATCTAATGATTCCTTTCCAGGGCGAGACCTTCAACATAACTCGGTCACCAACCTTGAACTCTATCGGTCTTCGCCTCTTGTCAGCATACGACTTTTGCCTATCTTTCGCCGCCTTCATGAAGGCTTTGATCTTTTCTAATTTCTCAGTCGTTGCTTCAATCACCTCAACACCTCCCAACTCTTTCTGCCCAATGTCTCCCCAGCACACGGGCGTCCTACATCTCCTACCGTATAACATCTCATAAGGTGGCATGCCAATGCTGGCATGATAACTGTTGTTGTACGAGAATTCTGCTAACGGCAAGTGGTTGTCCCAACTTCCTCCAAAGTCGATCACGCACGCCCGAAGCATGTCCTCGAGTGTTTGGATCGTCCTCTCAGACTGACCGTCCGTCCGAGGGTGATATGCTGTACTAATGTGTAGCCTCGTCCCCATTGCATCATGAAATCTCTTCCAAAACTTGGAGGTAAACGGGTGTCACGATCAGACACAATAGACACCGGCACACCATGACGAGCTACAATTTCTTTGATGAACAGATCCGCCAATCTTTCAGATGAGTACGTCTCGCGGATCGGTAGGAAGTGGGCACTCTTGGTCAAGCGGTCAACTATCACCCATATGGCATCATACCCTTTTGGGGTACGTGGTAAATTCGTGATGAAGTCCATGGTGATGTGTTCCCACTTCCACTCGGGTATATCCAATGGTTGGATCTTCCCGTAGGGCTTCTGGTGTTCCGCCTTCACTTGTAAGCAAGTCAGACACTTACTTACGTATTCCACTACGTCGCGTTTCATTCCCGGCCACCAATAGTCTTTCTTCATATCGTGGTACATTTTGGTAGCAGCGGGGTGAATGGAGTATCGGGTCTTATGGGCCTCGTCCATAATTCTTCACGTAGATCCCCGTATCGAGGAATCCACATTCGCTCAAATCGGGTCCTAACACCAAGAGTGTTCTCACCCAATTCCGTAACTAGACCTCTCATCCTTTCAGAGTTAAGACGATCTTCTTTCAAAGCCTCGTCTTGGAACTCCTTAACCTGTGTCATCACATCGGGGGTCATGATTAGCTGATATGCCTTTACCAGGATCGGCTCTGGTCGTTCTTTTCGACTAAGGGCATCGGCCACCACGTTGGCCTTGCCCGGATGGTAATGGATTTCGCAATCATAATCCTTTATTAGTTCCAACCATCGCCTCTGCCTCATGTTAAGATCTTTCTGCTCGAAGAAGTACTTCAAGCTCTTGTGGTCGGTGAAGATTGTGCACTTCGTCCCGTATAGATAGTGCCGCCAAATCTTCAACGCGGAAAAACCACCGCAGCTAGTTCAAGATCATGCGTGGGATAGTTGACTTCGTGGGTCTTCAGTTGTCGAGATGCATAGGCGATCACCCTTCCACGTTGCATCAACACGCAACCTAGCCCGGAATAAGATGCATCTGAATAGACCACTAAGTCTTCATTCCCCTCGGGCAAAGTCAAAACAGGAGCTTGTGTTAGTCTTGTCTTCAACTCCTCAAAGGCATTCTCCTGCTCTTGACCCCACACGAATCTCACATCCTTACGGGTCAATTTTGTCAAAGGGGAGGCTATCTTGGAGAAGTCTTGAATAAATCTCCTATAGTAGCCCGCCAATCCTAAGAAGCTACGAATCTCGGATGGCGTCTTTGGTGATTTCCATTGCCTCACAGCCTCAACCTTTGCTGGATCCACCATTATTCCTTCTGCATTTACCACGTGACCCAGAAATTGTACCTCGCGTAGCCAGAACGCACATTTGGAGAACTTAGCATACAGCTTCTCCCTCCTCAAAGTCTCCAACACTTCCCGAATGTGACCGGCATGCTCTTCTTCGCTCCTCGAATAAATCAGAATATCATCGATGAACACAATACTGATTTATCTAACATTGGCCGACACACTCGGTTCATCAATCCATAAAAGCAGCTGGCGCGTTAGTTAGACCAAATGACATAACGAGAAACTCATAGTGTCCATAACGCGTACGGAAAGCTGTTTTAGGAATGTCCTGCTCCTTCACCTTCAACTGGTGATAGCCAGATCGAAGATCTATCCTCGAGAACCAACTGGCACCTGGAGCTGGTCGAACAAGTCATCGATTCTCGGTAACGGATACCGATTCTTTATTGTCAACTTGTTCAATTTACGGTAGTCGATACACATTCTCATGCTACCGTCCTTTTTCTTCACAAACAAGACCGGAGCACCCCAAGGAGAGATACTCGGTCTAATGAAGCCCTTGTCAAGCAAATCTTGCAGTTGCTCCATCAACTCCTTCATCTCAGTCGGAGCCAATCTATACGGTGCTTTAGCACGGGTTGGGCACCGGGTATCAGGTCAATTTGAAATTTGATTTCGCGGTCAGGTGGCAATCCCGATAAGTCTTCCGGGAATACATCTGGAAACTCACGCACAACCGGAACATCGGATAGTTGTGGTGTTGGCGCTTCCACATCCTTCACGTAGCATAAGTAGGCGCTGCACCCACGCCTCATGCACTTGCCTGCCACCGCCATCGAGATCACTTTAGGGATCATCGTTACCCGATCCCGTATATCGTTACCAGACTTCCGTCAGATGCCGTCAGTCTAATCATCTTCTTTCGGCATACGATATTCGCTTCGTAGGTTGCCAACCAATCCATCCCTAGCACTACATCAAATCCACCTAGGGGCATCACATGTAATCTAGCAGCAAACCTATGGCCTTCTAACTCTATGGTACAGTCCTCTATCACATCAGTAACTTTAGTGGACTTACCAATAGCGGTTTCTACTTCAAAGGGCTCATCAATGCATTTACCACTAACAGGCAATTTAGCACAGAAAGTAGCAAAAATGAAACTCTTACTAGCACCAGAATCAAATAACACAGAAGCAAGAGTTTGATTTACTAGAAACGTACCTGACACCACATCGGGGTCCGTCCTAGCCTCCTCTCTGGTCATGGTGAAAGCTCTGGCACTCGCCCTTTGCCCTTCAATCCCGGCCGTCTTCTTTGCCCCGGAACTCTCCACCCTCTGCTTCCTGCAGTCTTTGCTCATATGGCCCGCCTCGCCGCAGTTATAACACCTCAGCTCCTTACAGTCTTTCAAGATGTGGCCCGGCTTTCCGCACTTGAAACACACGTTGAGTCCCGATTTGCACTCACCCGTATGCTCCTTCCCGCACTTGCCACACCTTTTGGGCCTCGAGTTTGATGACCCCAGCCTACGGTCATCCATTCTCATCCTTTTGTTGTTCGGGGTAAAGCCACCACGCCCGAACCGCTTCCCATTCCAGTTTCGGTCACCACCACCAGCCTTCTTCACCTCCGCATCTGCTACCTCCCTCTCATCATAAAGTCTCCCAGCCAAATCTACTGCCGACCTAAAAGTGCTTGGTCGTGCAGCAATCAAATGCCTACGAATGTTGGCTGGCAGCCCCTGTACATACCGGTTAATCTTGCGAGATACCGGCGTCACCTGATCTGGCACCAGCCTCGCCATCTCATTGAATTTGGCAGTGTACTGCTGGTGGGTCATGGTTCCCGCTTCGAGTTGTAGGAACTCCCTCTCAATCTTATCGAGTTCCCTGTGAGGATAGAATTCCTCAATTACCAGCTTCTTCAACTAGGACCACTTCATCTTGCTTATGGCCCTGCTGCCCTCAGCCTGGACAATATTGTCCCACCAACATAGTGCTGAGTCAGTAAAGGAGTGGGTGGCAAACTTCACCTTCTGATCTTCCCGGCACTCACTGATCTCGAGTACCGCCTCCATCTCCCTTACCCACCGATGGGCAGCCGCAGCATTGCCATTTCCATCAAAAGTCAGGGGCCTGCACCTCTGGAATGCCCCGTAGTTGCATCCCTTGGTCGTCACCCCAACCACATCATCTTCCTCTTCATCAGATACTACTACCTCAGGATTCGGTCGTTCATCTCCTCCCTTGCTTTCCTTCCCAGATGACCCTCTCCTGTCCTCCTTCTCCTTCTCTCTTCATTCCTCACAGCACGAATAACATCGGTCACTACAGATGGCATAACTGCCTGTAGGACTTGGTGTACCTCATCAGCAATCGCTTCCCTAGCTGAGGCATTCAGGCTCGCATTCTCAGTTTCTTCATTCCGATCAGGAACCTCAGGGTTCACGGGAGCCGTCTCAGGAGCTTTAGTGCTGTTCCTAGTCGTACGCGGACGACCTCTACCTCTAGCAGCCTTATAAGGTTTCTTCCCAGCCATTTGCCTATGCACTATAAGATTCAAACACTAAAACAGTCATTCAAGGAAACAGCTCAGTTTATGTCAAGTATAGTAAGTCCCTAATTACAGTGGCCAGTTGTGATTAGCCACTTACTTTACTCTTCACACCCCAAGCATCCCCTATCCTGACTACATCAGCATCTAAATCTACTAAGGACACATAAATCATATAGCACACGCACATAACACTGATTAACTTTTAAGAAAAGAAATACCTGATGGCACATGGCTACTCGGGCTAACATCCCTCTTCTTGTCCCATTTTTCAGTTTAAGTTTAGGTTCATTTTGAAAAATTTTACCCGTTTCACTTAAACTTTAGCTCTGATACCAACTTGTAAGGCCCCGTTCCGGGCACCTCACAGTTGGTCATTCACAGCATAAAACATTCACAACACAATATTAAGCAGCGGAAATTATTTTAAACAAAAACCATCCTTTCATTTAGAACGCTGTTGTTAACCAATACATTTTAGTTTATAAGTTCACAAAATATTTAATTGAATGAATTACAAAACAACAGTGTCGTCAAAACATAAATGGATGTCAGTCTTGCCCGCCAAGTAGCCACCCCCGTGTGCCATCCTCAGCAACCTGTCACCTGCCAACTGGAAAATACATAAAAGTCAGCGTTGCTGAGTGAGTTCTAGTTTTATAGTTAAAATACTTTACTTTTCGTTCAAAAACCGTTCCTCATTTTCACAGGTGATCATACATCGTACGTACACAAAGGTAATACTTTCATTATCTTCATCATCGTTCAATTCGTACTTTTATCATTCCTCTTTAATTAAGCTGTGAGTCTGTTGCGACACCAAGTCGCTCACCTCTAAGTCAATCACAAAGATTGACCTACATACTGTGAGTCTGTTGTGACACCAAGTCATTCACCTCTAAGTCAATCACAAAGATTGACCTACATACTGTGAGTCTGTTGTGACACCAAGTCACTCACCTCTAAGCCAATCACAAAGATTGACCTACATTCCTGTGAGTCTGTTGTGACACCAAGTCACTCACCTCTATATCAATCTCAAGGATTGATCCTGTGTGCATCCTTCGGGGTAGCGAACCCGCATCACAGTTGAGCTAACACCTGCCAGGGGTGTGCACCTCCATTCATTTGCTTGCAAGACTTTCGTTCATTCGTTCACGTTCCATTCCTCTTTATCATTAATCTTTCACTTTATTAATGATAATAATTATTGATCATGATCATTCCACATAGAAACATACAGTATTATTATTATTAAGCATATTAATAATAATAATACTAATAATATTATAAATAATATTATTCATACTCTTAATAATATCCCTAATCATAATATTAATTATAATATTAAGAAGAGGATATTATTACATTCAAACCTCATCATTCATGCATCATCATACATTCATCATCATACATTCATCATCATACGTAATCATACATAGCATCATCAGTAATAATAAGGGTTAATCATAATCATCATTACATGCATGAAACATCATCATTTATTAACCCTAGTCAACCCTGGTCAAAACCTCGAACTTCGGATTTGCAGGAAATTTCTATAAAAAAATTCTAAGTGTCCTGGACGTTTGAGCCCTGTTGGGCGTATAAGCCCCCTGGGCGTATGAGCCCTGTTAGGCGTAAGAGCACTGCTGGTCGTATGAGCCTTATTGGACTTTTCATCCTATACTTAGAAATATCATCAGGTCATACGACCACACTGTTGGTCGTATGAGTCCTATTGGACTCTTCAACACACTTAGAAAAATCTCCTGGTTATACGACCACACTGTTGGTCGTATGAGTCCTATTGGACTCTTCAACACACTTAGAAAAATTCACCTGTCATACGACCACACTGTTGGTCGTATTAGCAACCTGGACATGTATCTATTTCATATTCCAAATCCCAAACATCATAATGCCTAGTTCTAAACATGCTCACCTGATTCTAGGCAAAACTTAACATAAACACATACATTCATACATTCAATCATACGGGTATAAAATCCAAGTTTTATACAAACATACTTACATGCATTTTCTAGCCCCAAAGCATTTAAAAACAGGTAAAAAGGGGTCTAGAACTCACCTTAGTTTGTCTTCGGGTTTTGGATGCCCTTTCTTAACTTCCCAGTCATTTCTACACCTAAAACACACACACAGTGCAACCCGAACACAAACACACACACATAAAAACATACATTCTCGGTTTCTTAGCCAAAACACAACTTAAAAACATCAATTCTTACCTTGAATCCGATTTCTTCTTCTTTCTCTCTCTAAGAATCGAAGTCCCTGTTGTTTCTCTCTCTAAAAACTGAATGCAAAGAATTGTGCAGGGGTTATGAGCGACCATGCCTCCCTTTTGTACAAAATAAATAACAACTTTGCCCATTTGGCACTTTTGGTCCCTCCTTTTTAGTTGCTTTTTATTTTCTTTTCTTTTCTTCCTTTTTCTTTTATTTCTTGCTAAAAATACGGGTGTTACAATATTCCGGGTTAAGAAATATTTCTCAGGCTAGTTATGCTCAAATAGTTATATTTAGGAATACAATAAATGGTATCACTGATCATCAATGCATGGTTTAAGTCAAATTGGGGTGACTTGAAAATCTCAATAGTGTCTTGAAGGATAATAATTACTTTACAGAAGTTCTGATTGTGGGATCCACTGACTTATATAAATCAACACAAAACATGATATATATCACTCATTATGTTCTGAGTAAAACATGAAGTATAAGTTTAAAGCGGACAACAGATATTGACAATCAACTTAACCAGTTATTTAAATAAAGCGGACAGAGTCTTAACTTGACAAAGAATTATATGATCTCATTATGAAAATTCTTATACAAAAACAAGCAAATCCGATCTTGATTCTTTAATTGTTTTCATTCTTTTGTTATTTTGTATGTAAGTGTTTGTTTTTATTTCACTTTTATAGTATTTTATTTTTAGGACAAATAAATAACAAGAACATTTTTGAAAATTGAAGATTCATTAAATTAATTAGTCACTTGGTAC
This sequence comes from Flaveria linearis, assembly GCA_024085815.1. Classification (NCBI taxonomy): domain Eukaryota; kingdom Viridiplantae; phylum Streptophyta; class Magnoliopsida; order Asterales; family Asteraceae; genus Flaveria; species Flaveria linearis. The sequence continues at coordinate 74,515,916 of CM044007.1, read as the reverse complement.
ATAACATTTTATGTTGACATAATTCATTGAAAATAAAAGATTGAAAGTTGTGTAAAAATAAAAGGGATTTGAAAAGTTGAAATTTTTGAAAATCACTGTTTCGCACGCGAAAGGGAAAGTCACGCGAAAGAGCAGGTCTTGCGAAAAGCCTTGTCGCGTGATTCGGCTGGGGTATAAAAGTCACTGTGTTCTAGAAAAACCCACTTTTCGCTCAAACTCTTACCCGAAAACCCTTTTCGCATATTCTCTGAATACTCATTTCGCATACACCAAAACAGACTTCATTTCACTCTTGTTGTGATTGTGTTTCTTATTTCGTTATCATTACTCTCAGATTGTGATTTAAAGGTATAACAAGCTTGATCCGGTTACTGTAGCTATGAAATGTTAAGTGGAACCTAACATCTTGAAATTAAAATCTTAATAATGGACGTTAAAGTTGAAATTGAACGATGAAATACACCTAATAGACCTAGGCGACAGCAATGGATTGGACTTCATGGATTAAAATCGATTTGTGAACTGTTAATTTGAATTTGGGTTTTACGAATCGCACAAGAAATGAACAGACGTGAAAAAAAAGGGTTGTCGCGTGAACCTGGTTCTCGCGCGTGAACCTTGGTTTCGCATGAAATACAATTTTGCTTGAATCCAGTTTTTCGCAAAATGTTTTCGCGTGAACAGTATTGTCGCCCGAAACCATTTTGTCGCATAAATTACACTTTTCGCACAAACTGAGTTCTCGCATGAACTGTGTTTCGCATGACAGAAAATGTTTGAAATTTTTCTCAAGTGTTGATGTTGGTGTATCTACTGGACTAATCATTTATACTTAGTTTTCGCATAATACATCTTTTGTTGATAAAACTTTAAGTGTATTACATGTATTCACAAGTGACTAAACTTTGAAATAATAAATAGTTTCAAAGTGTTAACTTTTTCTAAGTGTAAAAAACATAAGTGTTGAAACTATTTTGGCATAATTAAGTTATATTCTAAGTATTCTAATCTTGATCTTATTTGACAATGCAGATGGCACAAATGATTTTAATAAGAATCATAATTGTGTTGCATACTTGGATGAGGTTCCGGAAGGGAAGGAATTATTTTCTTCTATGATCGAGGGACTAAAGAATTCTAGGATTGTTTATGCCATATCTGCTGATCCAGCCATATACTCTGAGCTTATTGATTCTTTCTGGAGTACAGCTGCTCTAGAAAAAGACCAAGCTGGTAATCAGATTATCACTGCCACAGTCAAGAAGAAAAGAGTGACTGTCTCACAGGCTATTCTAAACAGAGTGTTACTGTTTGATGATCAAGATAATGCTCCAACTAGACTTGAGGATGATGTTGTGATAGATTGTTTGACTCGTATGGGATACGAGTATAGATATCCAAGTCTGGAAAAGAAGTGGTTACCACCATACTGGAAATACTTATTTCACGTGGTAATCCACTGTCTAAGTAATCTGAAGGCTGGGATGGACAGTCTTAGTGTTGTGTTGGATCCTTATTGGTTTCTCTGGTGGATGATATTCCATTTAGTATTTCTGGCGTTATATTTCAAGAGATGGTGAAAAACGCTACGGCCAATCCAGGGAGAAAATTTATCATGTATCCCAGATTCATTCAGCTGGTTATCAACGATGCATTTCCTGAGCTTGCCACTCAGAGATCTCCAAATATGTTGTACAGACGATTAAGAAGGAGATTTTTACACACCTCACTTGAGCCAGAGGAAACAAATGCTCTGGTGAAAGTTTTGCAAAGATCGGAAAATTCTTTGAGATTGAAGAAAATGTTGATGAGTTTGGTGAAGGTGCTCATACTGATGAGGCACAAACTGGTGCTTCTACTTCTACTGCTAGAGATAATTTGGATGAAGAGATTGAGAAGCTGTTTGAAGATGAGCCTGTGCGTGAAGGAGGAATGGAAGAAGTTGTTCACTCTGCTTCCAGTTCTGAGACTACTAGTGATCAAATAGGGAATGTTCCCTATGTGATCCAAACTGATCCAACTCCATCTACTCCAACATCTTCTCGACCAAATGAGGAAGACAGGGATACTGATTATGTCCCTGAAGAGTCGCCAAGTACCTCCTCACGAAGAAAACGTATGGCAAGAAGGAGAGATTATCCGGCAAGAAAGAGAGGCCGAGGTATTGTACCAAGGAGACCAAGAACACATGTGGTTGTCACTGAAACTGATCAAGATCAGACAACCAATGTGACTTCTTCTGCTCCTGAAACAGAAACAGTTCCTGTTTCTAGAGCAGCTAATATTTCTGGCTCAAGTTTTTCTACACCACCTCATCAAGAAAATTTAGAGTTTGATGTCGATACACTCTTGAATACTCCTCCTGAGTTTCAAAGGAGAGAGGAATCAACAAGCACTCCTGGTTCTATCACATTGGAAGAAAGAATAAAGAACCTGGAGAAAGAAAACTTTGAGAATATGAAGTTGATTGCTGAATTAAAGAAAGGCAATGATGAAAAGACAAATCTGATCAACATGATTCATCTCGACTCAGCTATCAAAGACACAAGATTGGCCTCTCTTGAACAACAAATGAAGAGCATGTTTGACTACACTTCTGGGTTGGAGAGACAACTGAACGAGCTGAGAGAATTCATTTCACAGACTTATTTTCATCAGCCACCAATCATAAGGTCTACAATAGTAATTGGTGAATCAAGTAGACGCTCTCCAAGCCCACCTCCTACTGAGACTGTTCCTGAGAAGGAAACGGTCAACGAAGCTCAAGCATCTATTGTACAGCCAAGTGTTAGCACTACTGAAGATGTTCCTATTTCATTTGAAGTACCTACCACCGAAGCTTACACATCTACAGCTTTCGTTAAGCCAGAACACATGGTTTCTATGCCTATTGTTCATGAAAGGGAGGATGAAGAGTTAGTTGATTATGCTGATTCTGATGATAATGAGGATGATGATGATGAGGATGATGATGAAAATGATGATGACGATGGTGGAAATGATGGTGATGATGATGATGGTGGAGATGATGGAGGTAATGATGGTAATAATGATGATGAAGGTCATAATGATGGAGGTGATGCTTCAGGTTCTTCTTCGAGTCCAACTGGAGATACTAACACTGATAATGTCGATCGACCAAGTGTTAGTGATCCAGAAGGATATGATCCACTGGACCCTGCCACGGAAAGTGTGTATGAAAAGGAACTGTATTCTTTTCAACAAACCTCATCTGGAGCTGTTGAAGAAGAACTTGATATGTTTGATGATCTGGAAGAGCAGAATGAATATACAGACATTTTTGGGAACAACCTTCAAGAGCTATTCAAAGACATCAATCTTGAAGAAGGAGAAATCCCCAATGAGACTGTGAGTGGTGAAACTCCTGCTGTTGCTACAAAGACAGATACTAATGGTCAGATTGCCCTATACACTAGAGGAGGTTTACAGTTCAAAGCACCACCACCACCTACTGAAGCTCATTTTCTGTTTATATCAAAGCCAAAACAGAAGTATGGTGAAATGTCTCATGTCATTAGCTGGGGTTATGATGGCGAGACAAAGATGTATGTCATAAAGAGAAGGAATGGAGAAATTGATTATCTAAAAAGCACTCAAGACTTCCATACTCTACGTGCTGCTGATTTATACTCCATGGGCAAAGCTCCATTCTTCAATGAAAGTAATTGCAGTGAAGCTGAACTAATAAGATCACTAATACGAAAGGAGATGCGCACAAACTTCAAGAATTTTAAGACTGCAAAATCAAAGTTGATTGATGACTCAACAAGAATTGATGAAAATACTAAAACTCCTATGAAGATACGAGTCTATCAACATCCCAAATTTATCAGAAAAGTCCCTGTGCATGCTCCAGTTCCTCCCAACACTTTGAAGCAACTTATATCTTGGAGATGTGAAAAGGATTCCGGTCACGCTGTGATCAGATGTATAGACAGGTCTTATCGAATCATTGATCCAGCAGACTTGATGAAGTTTGGCAAAGACGACTTACTCAAGCTGTTACACTGCCCTATTTCAGCTGATGAGTCTGTTTATTTTATATCTTGCCAATACGTGTGGATGATTGACCGGATCCTGAGAAACAAATGGTATGCCTATGCAGGCTCATACAAGAAAGCGAACGTTGACTTTGATTGAATATGTTTCACCGAGCCTAAGGGGAGATTGTAGAAGACTAATCAAGGCTCGGCAAAACATCATATGCGAAAGTCTGATCTGTGCGAAAAGCAGAAGCTACGCGAGATGCAGTTCCCACGCGAGAAGCAGATCTCACGCGAGAAAGGAATCCACGCGAGAGATTGAAGCCGTGCGAAAGCTAGTTCCACGCGAAAAGCGTGTCGCGCGAGAACTCATGTTTTGTATAAATAGCTTGTTTTTGTTTTTGTAATTAAGCTTTTCATTCATTCATCATACTGTACTGTGCGAAAACTGCACAAGACCTGTTATAGGTTGTTCAATTCAATCGAAGAAGCATTTTATGTTCAATCCAATCTTCTTTTCTATCCAATCACGTTTACATTCCGCATTCACGTGATTGAGATCGTGTGTTATTGATTCTTGAGAGATTTCAGAGGTTTTACAAATAGTTTCTTCAAGTGTGTCATCTGAAATAGGAGTTTCAGAAGCAGTAGACACATTTGGAGATTCTTTAAATGGAACTTGAATGATTTCTATCGGTGTATGTATAGTTTCTGAAGAAGATGAAGATAATGGAGAACTCAAAGATTCTTCCAGCTCCTGAGTTGGAATTTGTTCTGAAGAAACATCTAATGACTCAGAACAGGCAGATACAGGTACAGAAGCTGTAGGAATATTCTTGGATGATGAAGCAATAGCAGAATCATCAGATATCAAAGATGGAAGTTCCTCAATTATTTTGTTTTCCAAGGAGATTGCTTGAGAAGTAGAATCTGCAGATGAAGGTTTAGAAATTTTAAAATTTATGAACAAAGATTCATAATCATAAACCCATGAAGGAGCTGAACCTGCATCAGTTATGTTAAGCTCGTGCCAATCAATGTTAAATGACTCGATTATTTGTCTAGTTCTTTTATTATAAACACGATATGCAACTTTATTGGCAGCATATCCCACAAAGTAACATTCATCAGCCTTTTCAGAAAATTTTGAACTGGATTCAGTTGTATGCAACAAAGTGTAACAACAACCAAAGGCTTTAAAATATTTAACTTTGGGTTTGTGTTTATAAAATATTTCATAAGGAGTCTTATTTAATCTTTTGTTGATTAAAGCACGATTATGAACATAACATGCAGTATTTACTGCTTCAGCCCAAAAGAACAAAGGTAATTTGGCAGCAGATATCATCATTCTAGCAGCTTCAATCAATGTTCTATTTCTTCTTTCTGCAACTCCATTCTGTTGTGGAGTGCCAGCAGCACTGAATTGTCTGGCAATTCCCTTGGATTCACAAAACTCATTCAGAGTTTGATTGCAAACTCTGTCCCATTGTCACTTCTGATGCATTTTACCTTTTTCTCTGTCTAATTCTCCACCAAAGTAATGAACTTGATCAAAAGGTGTGGAGTTTCATCCTTAGATGCTAAGAAAAACACCCAAGTAAATCTAGAAAAGTCATCAGTAACAACCAGACAGTAAGATCTTTGACCCAAACTTAAAACACTTACTGGACCAAAAAGATCCATGTGTAAGAGTTGTAAGATTGATTCGACTGAGTTGTGTGCAACTGGTTTGTGAGGAAGTTTATGTTGTTTACCCTTTGAACATGACAAACAATGTTCATTTAATTGAAATTCTTTTTCAGGTAAACCAATAACATGATTTCCACGTACAAGTTTATTCATGTTTTTAAGATTGACATGTCCTAATCGACGATGACATAACATGGAATCATTCTCCGAGGCTTTGGATAGTAAGCAAGAAGCTGTTACCAAAGAATTAGAACAATGCATATCAAGAAGATATGTGTCATTGTCTCTCGGAGTCCTCATCAAAATCCATTCATCTGGAACAACAAAACCTGGTTTTAAGATTAAGCATTCTTTGTTAGTAAAATGTGTAGAATATTGTTTGTCACAGATTTGAGACACACTTAACAGGTTATGTTTTAATTCCTCAACAAAATTAACATTCTCAAAACTAAGGACGCCGTTTGTAACTGTACCACGTTTTGTTATACGTCCCCCTTTGTCTCCCGCGAAAATCACTCTCCCTCCGTTATATGACTGAACATCTTGTAGTAATGATAAATTCCCAGTCATATGTCTTGAACAACCGCTATCTACATGCCATAGACTTTCAGTAGCTTTTTGCGGTTGTCCCTGCATTAGTAACAAAATTACTTAGATTTTGGTACCCAAGTCAAACATGACTTGAGCACATTATGTGTTGCAGCAAGACAGAATGATTTGATATTATTATATTTTGTTTGCACATCATTCTTTTCATTTATGCTTTTAAGCTTGACATTTTCCTTTACATCATTAGTCAAATTCTTATCCCGTTTGACATTAAAATCATTAACAACCTTTGATTTTATATTATTTGAAAATTTTCCACGAGTGAAAAACAGTTTTCTATTATGAGAAATAGAATTATGAAATCTTTGTTTACTTAATGATTTTTTTCGAAAAGGACAATTGTTTGCCAAATGATTTTTGTTTCCACACTGATAACATCTCTTTTGTTGTGTGTGGAAAACAAACTGTGGATGACAATTATGAAAATTGTCATAAAAACCAAAGTCAGATTGACTAGGTTTAACTTTCTCCACAGTCTCTCGAATCTTTGCCATGTTTGACAATTGCAAATTCATCTTTTGCAGATTCGAGGAAATCGAAGAATTATGACCACTTTGGATTGGAGATTTGGCAGTTTTGACTTTTTGGATTGGTGGTGTTAAAATAGGAACAGTCTTTGATTCTGCTGGAGTAGGACCAGACTTTGAATTTGCTGGATGAGGACCAGGCTTAGATATACGGATTGGTGCTGGAGAAGGACCAGGCTTTTGAATTTTCAGATTGAATGCTGAAGAATTATTCACTTGCAAATCTGGGCTACAAACATCTTGATTCACAAGGTTAGCATTATAATGAAGTTTATTTTTAAAGAATCGAGAATTCGTTTCTTTAAAAATATGTTCTTCATTTTCAATTAAACCTTTTGAAACAAATCTACTTTTAAGATCCTTTTCAATTCTTTCTTTCTGATTTACCCTTTGATTTGCATTCAAATTATATTTACTATTAGATTTCATTTCATTCAAATTAACCAACTTTTCATTTCCATACAAAGTTTGTTTACAATCAGATTGTAAAACTTTTACATTCTTATTTTTCAAATTTTCTCTCTCATTTTTTCATTCACTATCACTCTCCCATTCTTCAACCAACCCATCCACCTTTAATTTATCTGCATAAAAGTTTTCAGTTGATTGTTTAGATTTAGGTATTATGATAGGATCAACAGATAAATTTACTTTGACTGAAGGTTTTAAGTCTTGAGATGGAGAGAAACCAATCCCATAGACCATATCAGAATCACAAATGTTATCAGATGAAGGTAAACATGAATAGTCATGATTAATTGGAGGAGCAATGTTAGAAAACCCACCACCACATTTTCCTCCTTTAATCTTCTGAGTCATTTGTGACTTGATTATTCCTTCAACCATTGTTGATGAAAGTTCAAATTTCTCAACAGTTAATTTAGCCGTGGCTAATTCACTGTTAAGTCTATTAATTTCTAAAGCGAGTTCATTGTTTCTATTTGTCAAGTCATTATTGGTACATTCTTTATCATGAAGATTTAATTTTAAATTATATATTGTTTTGTTTAAGCCTTCAAGTTTTTCTTTAAAAATATTTTCATTTGACTTGTGTTTGCAAGCTTGATACTGAAGTTTTTCAACTTCCATTATCAGGCTCTCATTATGAACTCTGTATTTTTGAACTTTCTCAACACATGAATTTTTGCACAAACCATCATATACCTTGGGTTCAGAAGTTTCCCCTTCAGCCTCTTCTACCTTCTTGACCATGAATGCTTTCAATTCATCAGCTGGTTCTTCCACTGGAGCAACATCAACAGTCTTTAGATAAATACATGGGCTTTTGACTGGAGGCTCGACAGTGTACTCTTCAATCATACTCTTTTCTTCAGCAACCTTCTCAACCTGATCTTTCTTCTCAACTGTCTCCTTATCTTCAACTTTCTCAACTTCTCGTTCAGTATTTACTTTCTCTACTTCAACTTTCTCCCTCTCTTCTTCCACTGTAGCAAACAAACCCTCCAACAAATCATCAGACACGAATTAAGCAAACAGATTTTCTTCTTCTTCTGGTTCTGGAACAATCTTTGCAATAAATGCAGTAGACAAATGTAGATCAAGGGCTTCCATTTGATCCGACCAATCATATTCAGCATTGGTTTGAGAAACTAATGCTTTAGTACCACCAGAAGTACTTGCTTTGTCTTTCTTCGGCTCTATCTCCACAGTCACCATCTTCTTGGGGCCTTCATTTTGACCAGTTTTTGGTTCAGTACACTCTCTAGCGAAATGACCTGGTTTGTCACAGTTGTAACACCTCAGGTTTGATTTGTCGAAACCGATTTTGCTAGAATTATTAACGCCAAACATTTTCCTCCCAGTTCTTCTAGCAAAATTCTTCGCCTTGTAAACTACCATGGCCATTTGATATTTGATGTCATTCTCTTCAACATCATCTGGATTGACTTGTTGAAGATCATCAACCAGAACATTTGGAGCAGTAAGTCTTCCGGCCATGAAAGCTTCATAACTTGACATGAAAGTGGTGAAAAGGGCAAGATGCTCCTCAGCAATCTGAACAGTATGCTTAGACGGATTAGTGGTAGCAACATAAGCATGTTGACCACTATGAGAATCTTGAGATTGAGAGACTTGTTGATGGATGATGGGGGAATAGTGTTGAGCAGCTGGAACATGAACTTGATGGGTTACTGCTGGTTGCATATAAGAAGATGCTGCACTTCCTGATTGTTGTTGCTGACACATTTGTGTATAACTGACATAGTAATTCGGATTACTAGCCATCTTTGCATAGAGAGCAGTTCCTTCAGTACCCAGAGAACTGAGATGATTAGCAGCTCGCTGCTTATCGTCTATAGCATAAGACTTGATAGTTGAAATGAGATCAGTCAACTGAAGAGTATACAAGTCTTTGGTTCTCTTGATCAATGTACAGTTGTTATTCCAACTGTAAGGAAGTGAGTTTAGCAACTTCTTGTTCACAGTGATGGGTTCCAGAGTAATACTCGCACTCTTCATCTTTGTGACCAGTCTAACAAACCTGGCCATCTGAGCTTCCAACTCTTCACCAACAATATGGTTGAACATGTTGAATTCTTGATTCAACATATCCTTTTTGCTCTCTCTCATGTCTTTGTTGCCCATAATCTGAGACTCCAGAGCATCCCATAACACCTTAGCACCCCTGAACTCTTGAAACTTTTGTGAAATCTCAGTAGTTAGTGCCATAGTGATGGCAGCATAAGCTTTATCATCCAGTTCCAATCTCTTGATGTCATCTTCATCCCACAATTGTTCAGGTTTCTGAACCATTTCTCCTTTATCATTTTGTACAACGGAATGTAAGGACCATACTGGATTGATCTCCACATTTTAGGTTCCGTGTAAATAACATATCTCTCAAATCGGAAAGCCCAATCAGTGTAATCATCTTCACAGAGAAGTCTCGGTGGCTTGTTACCAGTACCAATTTCCGTGTCTAGATGAAGTGAAGCAGTAAGATGCTTCAAATTCGGAGTTGTTGAAGCCATAGTGATCAGAAAGTCAAAAATCAGGTATCTTCGTGCGAAATAGGAAATCGTGCGAAAAGAGAATTCGCGCGGCACAACTTTTCGCGCGAGAGAACACTTCGTGCGAAATTCCAATATACCTACTTACGCGAAATCGCATAAAAATGTGAAATACAGTCTGTGCGAAAACACTGATTTTCGCACGCGAAAACCCTCAGTTTCAAGCGAAAACTTCAATTTTGTGCAGAATCAAATTTCCAACAGTTTGTTCACGCGAATGTCACCTCCAATTCACTGAATAGGTTTGATTAAACCCATTTTAGTCCAAATTTAATGAATTTAGTTCAATTTTAAGTATAATTTTGATTAAAATTCAACTAAAGTTCACTAATTCAGTTCCAATCGGTCCAAATCAGTCCAAATCCTCCAAAATCGAGCAGCATAACATCTCCATATCAGAATCTAACGTGATCAATGATGAATTTCTTCAAAAACGTGTAGAACACAATCTAAATCTTCTCCAAATCGTGGTTCAAGAGCCTAATGCTCTGATACCAATTGTAAAACCTTGAAAATCTCCCAGAAATCAATAACACACGATCTCAATGTTGTGAACGCGGAATATAAACAAGATTGGAGTAGAAGAAGAATCAATTTGAACTCAAAATGATATTGAATTGATGAACAGAAACCTATTACAGGTCTTGTGCGATTTCGCACAGTACAAAATGATAAAATGAACGAAAAGCTTGATTACAAAACGAAACTAGGCTATTTATACAAAACATTGAGTTCTCGCGCGAAAGGCTTTTCGCGTGGATCAAACTTTCGCGCGGCTTCAATCTCTCGCGTGGATTCCTTTCTCGCGTGAGATCTGCTTCTCGCGTGACTTCTTCTTTTCGCATGTATCAGGATTTCGCACAGTTTGTTTTGCCGAGCCTTGATTAGTCTTCTACAACAAACAAAAAACAAATACCACGCGTAATTCCGAATGACAAAAAGAAAAATTAAACTAAACAAGAAAAAGAAAATATATTTGGTTTTTTATGGATTTTTAAGAAAACAAAAAAAAACTATTACTAACACTAAGTGCAACGATTCCCTGGCAACGGCACCATTTTGATCGATGTCGTGTGGTCGATCAAAATATATATTAAATAGTCCTTAATCACCCTTAATAGTAAAGGGTAAGCAGGATGCCAAATCCACAGGGAATTACAGGAAAGTGGTAGTAACGATTATTTAAAAAGACTAAACATGAAAAAGGAAATTGATTTATGAATTTATTTGAGAAATAATTAAATTAACAAAATAAAGTCTAAGTTTTTAACAATCTTAAAGAAACGCAACCCACTTCAGGATTCAGTTTTGACAAAGTTTTAATTTTTCTTGAATGAAACCTAATAAAAAGTCATTAGTGGTGACTTAACATGATATGATTTAAGTGATAATTATATATTAAAGCTTAAAGGACCTTATTCGCATAATTATCAATTTGAATAATGAAACCCTAATTTAATAATCAATCACACAATGAATAAAGACAACAAAAGTTATAAAATATCAGATTTAGGCTTAAATATAATCAAACCATTTAAATAATCAAATCATCACTTGAATCCAAAAGAACTTAAAAGGTTCAAGATTCCATCCTAATTCTAGGTTACAACCTAATAAAAAATAAGAATTTGCACAAACCCGTCCCCCGAAGTGAATCACGATGGATTTAGCCTTTCATCACCATCGATTCTTCAACAAAATTCTAATTGATTATGTAAATCTTGATGATTTGATGATTTTGATATTGGAAGAGCTTGAGAATGATCCAAGATGGTTGATTTTCGTCCAAGATTGCTGTGTGAAGAGTTAAAATTTGTATGAGGGTTTTTCTCCTCTATAAAATCCCTCAAATTAGGTTAAAATCCACCAAAACGCGGCAATCAGCGTCGGTGGCGCCCCCAACGCCATCTGGGCTGAATGTTCCTAATCAATGGTGGCTCTGACGGTGTTTCTGATGGTATCGGCGTCGGTGGCGCCTATGATGGCGTCGGTGGCGCCACCCCTTGTACAAACATAATTTTCATGTATAACTTTTCGAGATCTTTCCGTTTATAGGTCGTGGGCCCCGTAACTCTTTTCCTAGCTCAAGTTATTCCCGTTTTAAGTTACCGTTATCTTGAAACTTCTCTTTTGCATATCTTCACCTCCCGAGCTCTAATTCTCGTCCCGTTTCTTCCCGTTTTTTCGTATTCTTTACATTTATGCTACAAATACAATAATATCTCAAAAGTAACTCTATTTCCCATAATTTGACACGTAAAACACAGAATTAAAGTCTTTATATATATAAACATATATATATACACACACACACACATATATACATACATATATATATATATATATATATATATATATATATATATTCGTATTTGTCTGTGCTTATGGACTTTTATGTTGTAGCTGTGAACTCCTTAAGTTTGAAAGCTTGTATATTTAATTTGTTAACTTATATAATTATAACTTATAATTTAAATGTTCTGTTATCTAACGCTTGAAATATTAGACTACTATTATTTTGTTTTAAACTTTTTATCATTGGTAAAATTTAAGTTCATATTTTAAATTAGAAGTTAGTATCTAGTTTTAAATATAAAAATTAAAACGAATTTTTCTTTAAATTCGACATTCAATTCCGAATAAAATTCAAACTAGGTTCTGAATTTAAATTCAAATGCAAATCAAAAAATCAAATCGAATTCATACTCATTTTCAAAAATCGAATAATCCGAATCGATTAATTTGAGAATTTAAATTCGATTCGTTGAACACCCCTAGCTCTCCCACGACCACATTCTTACCTTTTCCTATCACCATCGATACTACTGTTGCAAATCTCTCTCTCTCTCTCTCAACCATAAACCTGACCACTTGTACATCTCGAATCATCACTAGTACAACCCCTGCCACACCATTGCAGATTTTGTTTGGTAAGAACTGGCCACACAATCCCCAATCTCTCTCTCACCCCCTCTTTCTTTCACTTATATAAAAACAAAAACCACCCTCCACCACTACCTTTTTCACAAGCCATCACCCCACCATGATCTTTACTACCCATATGCCTAACCGTAGCGTTCATGCTTTGATTTTGAAACCCTAGCGTCGCCAAGTCCTTAAATATCCTAGATAGAAGGTTAGAGAGTGCGAGAAACTTGATTGATTTTTTAGCAAAACCCTAGCAGCAACTACGAGTTTTTTCGACGAAACAGACACTCCGACAAAGCTTCAACGACCATATGATGGTGGTGGTTTAGGATGGAAGGAAGTGAAAATGATGATGTAAAGATTAGTTTTGTTTTTCTCTTTTCTAATATTTTTAGCTCCAAATAAGTTGGGGTTCGATTATTAAATTTATGGGTATTTTAGTCATTTCACGTTGACTTGACCGACTAACTTAAACATCCATTCAAAAGGGTGAAGCTAATTACACGCCCTGTCAGGTGATTCCCGGACGCCCTTTGACTTTTCTCACGGCCCGTGAAGGGCCTTACGGGCCGTGAGGCGTTCGAAATTTAATTTTCACAACTACATCAACTCACGGCCCGTGTAGAAACAAACGGCCCGTAAATGTCCACACCCACGGCCCGTTAACAAAATCCATAACGGCCCGTGACGCCCGTCACTGGCCGTAGTTGTCCTTCTGAGAATTTACTTTCCTCGATTTGCGTGCACTTTTAAATTTTATAATTATGTGACGCGACGTATTATTCCTTGATTCGATTTAAGATTCTATATAAACCGTTATATATATGACTTGTTATATAGGGTTAGTGAGAAACGAAACAGTTAAAATGTCTTCTCGTGGAGGTAGTAGAAGACGTCAAAATGAGTTCTCTTCAAACTCACGAGATATTGTGGAAAGTATTCCTGATCCAATAGATAACCATAATTGGCAGAACGGGAGGAACTGGTCTCAGAATATTATTCACTTTATACGTAACGGTGATTCCCAAACATGTAGAGTGTATTACATGGGTCATTCCGATATTCCGTTACAATTTTGGCGTGAATTACTCGGAAACGTGTCTTTAGGTACAGAGGTATGATTTAAAGTTTTTTTGCATATTTTATTTTATTTTAAAATTCTAACAATTAAAAAAGCTGTTATTTTATAGCATGTTCGGGCGTGGACAAATAGACTCACAATATGGAGATACGAAGAAATACGTAGAACCGAAGAGTTGCCGGGTAGTGATCGTTGGACGATTCTCCCATTTGAGTGGTTTAACTTAATATACTCGGGGTCCGTTAATGGTAACGAATATGGAGACGGGAGTGACTGTCTATATCCCGCGTTATGGGAAGTTGATACGGTAATACTGTTTTCATGTTTTACAATAAAAATCATGAATTTATAACCGTGAATTAAATTGTTTTGTAGGTTTACGTACCAATGACTGATGACGAAGAAAATTGGTATCTTTTTAAGATTTCTATGGACTCACTACAAGTTCGTATATATTCTCCATACGAATGCCGACCAAATACGTGTGATGATTCATGGTGCATTCATCGTAATGCCCGAACGATTTTTGTACAATTCGAATCGTACTTTTTACATTTTCTGTCACGTATACAATATTGGCAGCACTCCGGACAAGAACAAATCGAAGAACTGGTGGTATCGGGTGAAACCGTTTGGCCTCCTAACGCCGGTCATATTGGTCGAGATTCGGGAGTTGTAATTTGTATGTTATTACGTAGGTTGGTTCAAAATAAATCTTTAGAGTGGCAAGAGGTTAGCTTACAGGATGCTTGCTTTAGATTCCGAAGATTTATGGCAGACGAACTGTATGGTAGACGTGTAATGTAGAACAGTAATGAAATATTTTATTAAAACATAAACGTTTATTAGTACACTTTATTAAAAACGACAAACCGTTATTATCACACAATAATAAAACACACAATTTTTAATCTTCTTGATCTTTATAAAAGATCCAAGCCGCAAAATGGTTAAAAGAAATTCCAAAATTCTCCCGATATCTTTCTTGAGTTCTTGTCATAATATCCGTATCATTCCATAACGTATTTCAATTTTTGTAAACGTCTTTGTAGAGCTGGTGAAATGTCGTGACCTTCCTTCTCAAGTCAGACCACTTGTTGCTAAGTTCACGAGTGGTGCGATATTCTTCACGTTCGAGAATTTGATGAAAACGAGTTGAAACACGGTTCCAAAATATTGAATTTGAAAGGATAGTCCCTGAATTTTCGATACAAGATCTTACTAAAGTGACCTCCTCTTCATCCGTCCACGGATTTTGATCACTTGTAGCACTCATCGTTTGGGTATTGAGTAAATTTGTGTGAATTGATTGTGGAAAGTGGTTGAATTTATAGACATAAAAAGTTAGTATACGGCCCGTGAGGCCCTTCACGGGCCGTTTCGTCTCCACATTACGGGCCGTGTAGTGTCAACGGGTGATTTTTAAAATTTACAAAGTCTCACGGGCCGTGAGGTATGTTACGGGCCGTGAGGAAAATATGTAACGGGCCGTGAGGACCGTCACGACCGTGAGGCGGGATAATATATAGGACCTCACGGCCCATTTGTTCATTTACGCCCCCCTAAACACACATACGATTTACTCTGTCACGACCTCCGTTTTTTCATCATTTTCATACCGTCGACTCATTACTACGGTACGTATGCAAATTCGTAATTTATTTTTGTGTATTTATCGTTTAAATATATTAAAATTTTATTTAAAAATTCTGAAAATTCTGAAAAACTGGGGGATACGGGCCGTAAATAGGCGTCACGGGCCGTAACCGTTTGAATTTTCAAAGGGTTACGGGCCATGACTCCCTTTCACGGGCCGTAACCCTTTGAAAATTTGGAGGGTTACGGGCCGTGAGTCTGCTTCACGGGCCGTAACCCTTTTTGTTCTTGTGAATTTAAATTTTTTTTTTGCAGATTATGCCGCCCGCCAAACGTACACGTCCGGAGACTGAGCCCGAGGGTCAGGGTGACTTTCTGGACCCACACACTAATCTTCGTTTTCCGAGGGAGACACAGCCACGGCTTAAGCTATGGAAGCTGATTGGACGTCCCTTGAAGGGGACACGCACTATCGACTGGGACGTGCAAGAGGTAACTTTCAACAACGATATTATTAATGAAAGGAATAAATCTATCCAGGGTGCTATTGGTTGCTTTCAGGTAACTTTTCAACAACGAATGTTGGCTCTCAACTCGGTTCGTTGTGTGCTGACCGAAGTTATAACTTCTATTTATCCACGCCGACACAAATCTCTCTTTGTAGGGGTCCAACCAGTTATTTTTGAGGTACATCAGCACTCCTATTAAAAAAATGTACTTATTTTTATGTAAATATACATATATATTTAAGAATAACACTAGAAAACTTACTTGAATGATTGGACACCAATCTGCGATAAAGCCGGTCGTAATTATAAGCGTATATGTCCTCCGTTTCAGAGTTAATAAGTACCGACCACACATGCTGAAAAGCACCCCACTCTTCATTTGAAAAACTCGCCGTACAATGTTTAGCAATATTTTCCGAAATATGCCATCTGCAAAGTAATCGAACAGCACTCGGAAAAACTTCTTCTGACGCATTCATCAGAGCGAGGTCTCGGTCGGTTAGTATAACACGGGGCTCCATACACTTATCTTCCAGCGTTGCTTTTAGTTGCTCTAACACCCATCTGAAGTTGGCTTCACGCTCATAATCAATGAATGCGTGAGCAACAGAAAAAGATTTCAGGGTGGATGTCACACCAACCATGTGAACAAAAGGCATTTTATACAAGTTAGTTTTGTATGTTGTGTCAATCATCAGCACGTGTGGGTACGCACGCCATAATGTGTGAGATGTGGGATGTATAAAAAAAACCCGTCGACGGTATTTGTCGGTTCCTCAATGTGAGGGGTGTAAATATATTGATGTTGTTGTAGTATAGAAAAAAAAACCTGCATTGGGGTTTCACCAATTCTGGTGGACTTTTTTATTTTTGCCCGAGCGTTGTATATGGTTCGTAACACAGACACGTTATTGGGATTTTGTTCCCTCAACGTGCCTAGAATGTTTCGAGGGTCAATATTTTGCTCGGTCAGATTCTTTACAGTAGAAAGCTCATTTTCGGTGAGCCTCATTGCGTATGCATGTCCTTCCAGGTGTTCAGCAGGTTCATGGTTATGAGTATCATCCACAACAACTATAATCCACCCATCTCTCTGCATCTTGTACTTACCCTGCAATTCAAATTGACAGTTTGTTTTTTTCGTGCCACTTTTTCTTAGAGTGGATGCTCCCTTATATACACCACCCCGATCGCATTTCAACCAAATTTTAACGACCAAACCATTCGAATTTCTTTTTGAACGTTTGGTGACAATAACGAACCCATTTTCTCGCCCCACGTTAGTTGCCCAATCAACTAATTCTTCACGAGATGAGAAAACCTAATCAATTTAATATTTTTAGTTAGTTATTACTAAATGATAGTAAAATGAAAGTAAAATTAAATATGATATATCTTATAACCTGATTCGTGTCGTATAAACCCTTTTTACCGGAACCAGAACCGTTATTATCCCCGCTGCTATCGCCACCGTTATCACCCCCGTCATCGCCGCCGTCATTCCCGCCGTAATTGGACGCGAACTGTCCTAGATAGTTTGAAGCAGCCTCATCGTAATAACCGTAACCCTCCTGAGGGTAACCGTAACCCTCCTGAGGGTAATAGTTAGATTCCGAACCGAATAAATAGTTGCTATCCCAGAAAGACATCGTAACGTTAAATATTAACGTTAATATAGCTTTTGAAATGGAATATTGCGTTTATGTAGTAGTTGAAATGAAATGAATTTATATCGTAGAAAATTGAATTATGAAATGAATTTATAAACTAACGTTTATATAGTAGTTGAAATGGAATATTGCATCTCGTCACATAATTAACACGAATATCGAGGAATATTACGTCATATCAAATAATGTTATAAATACAAAATTACACGACTATCGAGGAATATTACGTCATATCAAATAACGTAATAAATACAAAATTACAAGAAAAACGAGGAATAATATATCTCGTCAAATTATTAAAGGTGATACTAGGACCCGTAAAGACGTTCACGGCCCGTATCTGGAATGACACACGGGCCGTGACTGGCTTCACGGGATATGGATTAATACGACCGTGATCATATTCACGGGCCGTTACTTTCTTGAATTACGTTTTTGAATGACTGATTTGACCCATACGGCCCGTGAAGGGCCTTACGGCCCGTAAGGAGGGCGTCCATTTATCCCACAGGGCGTCTCTTTAGTAGGCCCCATTCAAAATAGGACTGTCAGTGTGCGAAACATGCAAAGATCAAATCATCTTTTGTAATTTATCAAAAATAAGAACCAAATGTGGAATTTGTACAAATGCAATGGACTATGTGTGAAATTAATTATATTTTATATTAACTAGAAATATTCTATACGCATGTTGCGTAGGGAATTACGTCATGGTCATAGATATCAAAACGTAAATACAAAACATATCATGACGGCTATCACTCCGACGTGGAACCCCAAGTCATCTAGGAAATGAAATGAAAGAAATAACATCGTCAAAACAACAGAAAACCCATAAAAATATAGAAAAAAAGTTGCTAGAAAAAGTTCGGGGAGGGTCTCGAACCCGCACAACATAGACTTCATCTGCTAATCAAAGTTCATGATTCTTTCTTCAAATCGGTAATGGCCATTTTGAGAGGAGTTTATGATAATATGGGATAAAAACAAAGGAATTTTAACTTAAAAAATTAAACTTAATTTCAATTTTGCTCCCTAAGATTTAACTAAATTAACCATTTTTCTCCAAAAGATTAAAAACATCAATTTACCTCTAAAAATTTCATATGTTGTTTCAATTACATTTTAAAAGTTTCATTATCTTGGATTAAATTAAAACAACTTTTGAATTGAAATTAAAACAACTTATGAAACTTTTGAAGATAAATTGATATTTTTAATTTTTTGAAAAAAAACTAATTATTTTTAACAAATTTTAAAAAGTAATATTGAAATTAATTTTAAAAATTATCAGAGAAAATAAGGGTTATTATGTAAAAAACTAAACTCATGTGGTTAAAACAGAAAAACCTCAAAGTCCACTTAGCTTCTCTAAGGTGAAAAAATTCATAGATTCGTAATGAGGTAAAGCTCATTTATTGTTTAAATAATTATTTTGAAATAATTGCATGAAATATTCTAAGATGAATGAGGGGTCATTATAAAAATAACGAAAGTAATGTGGTCAAAATAAAAGAATAAAAAATCTTAGTGTAGCTAAGAATTGCAAATTATATAGATAGATATTGATGTTTAAGTTTGGATGCATTGAACAATACAACAGATATTATGAATTTAGTGTTGGGATCATGAATTTAATAATTAGTTATATCGCAAAATTAAACTTTATATACTTTACTCATTCTTATATGTAATTCTCTTTTTGTGAATATTGTTTATGAATTAGTCCTACATATTACCATATATTAACTCGAGTAAGATTTAAGTAATAATATAATCTTATGAATAATTGATTAAAAAATCTTATTCGTCTTATTTGCTTTTGTAAATGTTATTTATGATATATTTTTGTTTATCTAAATTAGTTTATAGTATATTATCAATAATGTTGGTATGATGATGTTGGAGTTATCCACGCAATTTGTTAAGGGGCCTACTAAAGAGACGCCCTCCAGGATATCTGGACGCCCTCTTTACGGCCCGTAAGGCCCTTCACGGGCCGTATGGTCTGTCGCAAGTCAAATCGGTCATTCAGAAACGTAATTCAAAAACGTAACGGCCCGTGAATACGTTCACGGTCGTGTTTATTTACGGCCCGTGAATTACTTCACGGCCCGTATGGAATTCGTCTTACGGGCCGTGAACTTACTTACGGGTCCTAGTTTCACCTTTAATAATTTGACGAGATATATTATTCCTCGTTTTTCGTGTAATTTTGTATTTATTACGTTATTTGATATGACGTAATATTCCTCGATAGTCGTGTAAATTTGTATTTATTACATTATTTGATATGACGTAATATTCCTCGATATTCGTGTTAATTATGTGACGAGATGCAATATTCCATTTCAACTACTATATAAACGTTAGTTTATAAATTCATTTCATAATTCAACGATATAAATTCATTTCATTTCAACTACTATATAAACGCAATATTCCATTTCAAGTACTATATAAACGTTAATATCTAACGTTACGATGTCTTTCTGGGATAGCAACTATTTATTTGGTTCGGAATATAACTATTACCCTCAGGAGGGTTACGGTTATTACGAAGAGGCTGCTTCAAACTATCCAGGACAGTTCGCGTCCAATTACGGCGGGAATGACGGCGGCGATGACGGGGTGATAACGGTGGCGATAGCAGCGGGGATAATGACGGTTCTGGTTCCGGTAAAAAGGGTTTATACGACACGAATCAGGTTATAAGATATATCATATTTAATTTTACTTTCATTTTACTATCATTTAGTAATAACTAACTAAAAATATTAAATTGATTAGGTTTTCTCATCTCGTGAAGAATTAGTTGATTGGGCAACTAAAGTGGGGCGAGATAATGGGTTCGTTATTGTCACCAAACGTTCAAAAAGAAATTCGAATGGTTTGGTGGTTAAAATTTGGTTGAAATGCGATCGGGGTGGTGTATATAAGGGAGCATCCACTCTAAGAAAAAGTGGCACGAAAAAAACAAACTGTCAATTTGAATTGCAGGGTAAGTACCAGATGCAGAGAGATGGGTGGATTATAGTTGTTGTGGATGATACTCATAACCATGAACCTGCTGAACACCTGGAAGGACATGCATACGCAATGAGGCTCACCGAAAATGAGCTTTCTACTGTAAGGAATCTGACCGAGCAAAATATTGACCCTCGAAACATTCTAGGCACGTTGAGGGAACAAAATCCTAATAACGTGTCTGGGTTACGAACCGTATATAATGCTCGGGCAAAAATAAAAAAGTCCACCAGAATTGGTGAAACCCCAATGCAGGTTTTTTTTTCTATACTACAACAACATCAATATATTTACACCCCTCACATTGAGGAACCGACAAATACCGTCGACGGGGTTTTTTTTATACATCCCACTTCTCACCAGAAAAAAAAAGGGTTACGGCCCGTAAAGAACCATCACGGCCCGTAACCCACTTAAGTTTCAAAGGATTACGGGCCGTAAAGGACGGTCACGGCCCGTAACACTCTGAAAATTCAAAAGCATACGGCCCGTGACCACCCTTCACGGCCCGTAACCCCCAAACGTTTCAATTTTCCAGATTTTTTAAATATAATTTTAATATATTTAAACGAAAAATACACAAAAATAAAATACGGATTTGAATACGTACCGTAGTAGGGAGTCGGATGTATGAAAATGATGAAAATACGGAGGTCGTGACGGGAGTAAATCGTATGTGTGTTTTGGGGGCGTAAATGAGTAAATGGGCCGTGAGGTCCTATATATTATCGGGCCTCACGGTCGTGACGGACCTCACGGCCCGTTACATAATCCCCACACGGCCCGTTACCTCTTTCACGGGCCGTGATGCTTTGTACTTTTTAAAACACGGCAGTTGACACTACACGGCCGTATGGTGACACACTCACGGCCCGTAAAGCCTCTCACGGGCCGTACAAAACTTTTTCAAGTCTATAAATTTAGCCGCTTGACACAAACAATTCACACAAATTTACTCAATACCCAAAACATGAGTGCTACAAGTGATCAAAATCCGTGGACGGATGAAGAGGAGGTGACTTTAGTAAGATCTTGTATCGAAAATTCAGGTACTATCCCGCCAAATTCAATATTTTGGAACCGGGTTTCAACTCGTTTTCATCAAATTCTCGAACGTGAAGAATATCGCACCACTCGTGAACTTAGCAACAAGTGGTCTGACTTGAGAAGGAAGGTCACGACATTTCACCAGCTCTACAAAGACGTTTACAACAATCGAAATATGTTATGGAATGATACGGATATTATGACAAGAACTCAAGAAAGATATCGGGAGAAATTTGGAATTTCCTTCAACCATTTTGCGGCTTGGATCTTTTATAAAGATCAAGAAGATTAAAAATTATGTGTTTTATTTTTGTGTGATAATAACGGTTTATCGTTTTTGAATGTACTAATAAACGTTTATGTTTTAATAAAATATTTCATTACTGTTCTACATTACACGTCTAGAATACAGTTCGTCTGCCATAAATCTTCGGAATCTAAAGCAAGCATCCTGTAAGCTAACCTTTTGCCGCTCTAAAGATCTATTTTGAACCAACCTACGCAATAACATACAAATTACAACTCCCGAATCTCGACCAATATGACCGGCGTTAGGGGGCCAAACGGTTTCACCCGATACCACCAGTTCTTCGATTTCTTCTTGTCCGGAGTGCTGCCAATATTGTATACGTGACAGAAAATGTAAAAAGTACGATTCGAATTGTACGAAAATCGTTCGCGCATTACGATGAATGCACCATGAATCATCACACGTATTTGGTCGGCATTCGTATGGAGAATATATACGAACTTGTAGTGAGTCCATAGAAATCTTAAAAAGATACCAATTTTCTTCGTCATCAGTCATTGGTACGTAAACCTACAAAACAATTTAATTCACGGTTATAAATTTATGATTTTTATTGTAAAACATGAAAACAGTATTACCGTATCAACTTCCCATAACGCGGGATATAGACAGTCACTCCCGTCTCCAAATTCGTTACCATTAACGGACCCCGAGTATATTAAGTTAAACCACTCAAATGGGAGAATCGTCCAACGATCACTACCCGGCAACTCTTCGGTTCTACGTATTTCTTCGTATCTCCATATTGTGAGTCTATTTGTCCACGCCCGAACATGCTATAAAACAACAACTTTTTAATCGTTAGAATTTTAAAATAAAATAAAATATATAAAAAAACTTTAAATCATACCTCTGTACCTAAAGACACGTTTCCGAGTAATTCACGCCAAAATTGTAACGGAATATCGGAATGACCCATGTAATACACTCTACATGTTTGGGAGTCACCGTTACGTATAAAGTGAATAATATTCTGAGACCAGTTCCTCCCGTTCTGCCAATTATGGTTATCTATTGGATCGGGAATACTTTCCACAATATCTCGTGAGTTTGAAGATGACTCATTTTGACGTCTTCTCCTACCTCCACGAGAAGACATTTTTACTGTTTCGTTTCTCACTAACCATATAACAAGTCATATATATAACGGTTTATATAGAATCTTAAATCGAATCAAGGAATAATACGTCGCGTCACATAATTATAAAATTTAAAGTGCACGCAAAACGAGGAAAGTAAATTCTCAGAAGGACAACTACGGCCCGTGAAGGATCTCACGGGCCGTTATTGAGGTAGTTAACGGGCCGTGTGTGCGGACGTTTACGGGCCGTTTGTTCCTTCACGGGCCGTGATAAAATGCAGTTGTGAGAATTAAATTTCGAAGCCCTCACGGCCCGTAAGGCCCTTCACGGGCCGTGAAGAAAGTCAAAGGGCGTTTATTTATCACCTGACAGGACGTGCAATTATCAATGGCCTTTGTTAATGGTTTCTTATCTTATATATGGTTATCTGACTTTTTAGATACCAATTGCAAGTTGTTTATATGTGTTATTTTAATGTTGGTATTTAATTTTGGTTTCTGTTCTTTAAAGTTCAACGATTTATATCTATTGTTCTTATCACATTTTCTCGAATAGTCTTCATTTTATCGTATACATATTTATATAAGGAGATAATCATTTGAGAACTAGTTTTGATTTTAGAACTTATTTTATTTATGGAGACATTTATATAAGAGATAATCATTTGAGAATTAGTTTTAATTTTAGAATTTATTTATTTTTTTATATGCCAATAACTTTTTATATGTTATTATTTTCTTAAAAGGTAAATTGGATTTTAATAATTCAAATTATTGCTTATTAGTCAATAATAATTTATACTATTGATTTGGCTGCTAACAATCTCAGATTTAATTTTTTATTACCAACAACAACCCATAGTATAATTATCATACATTTATATTTAATTTGTACTTATTTTAAGCTCGATTTAGCTTATATGTTTTTTTATTTCATTCATAATCATTATTAGGAACAAAATCGAGTCCAAATCAAGCGTAAATTTTTAATAATTATGATAATAAGTCTGTTGTTGGTAATAAAAATAAAAGTTACGATTGTTATCGGCCAAACCAACAAGTATGAATTATTATTAGTCAATAAATAAAATTTTAAATTATTAAAATCTAATTTGCCTTTTAGAAACTTGCACCATAAAATGATAAATATGTTTTATATTTAATTTGAGTATAATATTTCTATATTATATATATCGCATATATTTAATATATCAAACTACATATGTGCGATAAATCGTATTATATCTTTGTTGTATCATAATACTACAAATATGTAGTATTGATGTATAATGCTTTTTCTTTTGATACATAATAATATTATACTTAAATTAAAGAGAAAAAGAATTATAATTTAACGATGCAAAGTTTTTAAAAATAATGACATTTTAAAAAAATTATAGACATTTAAATTAAAAATGAGTAAATTTCGAGTTCTTAAAAGAACTTCTCAACTGAAATTACCTTATATATTACTTGTATATGTTTTCATTAGTTATTTTAATTTACATAAAAGAGCAATGGAAAAACATATATGTTATGTAGGTTAATACCTGTATATAGCATTTTATTATAATAAAATTCAGAATGATGTATAATTGTTTTATTTCAAGATGATCCCATCTAATTAAGGATGTCATGTTGGGTGAATATAAATTTGTTTTATGTGATGATATTAGAGTATTAGACAGTTCTGTTAATTGTCATTATTAGAGGTGCCAAATTGTAACATTTATTATTATATATGCATATCAATGAAAAGGGGAGAAGGATCGAACCCTATTCTATTATGGTATCAGAGCACCGGGCTCTATACCTAAAACCCTAAACCTGCCGTCGACCTCCCGATTGCCGTCGACCTCCCCTCTCCTGCTCTTCTTCTTCTGCCGTCGCCTATCACCATTCATCACCTCTTCTTCTCTCATCTCTTCTCAACAACCATACACCATGCCAAAACCCAGCGACGACAAAGCCACCGCCACCTCCCCTCTCCACCCCGCGACAACCGTCTCCAACATACGTAATCACGTGCAACTCATACTTGGATCCGACACCTGCCACTACAATTCTTAGGTTGAATTATTCACTGTTCACTGTACCGCCCATAATGTTCTTGATCACATCCTCCCACCCAATGATGAACCTTCTGAACGTGATGCTGAATGGAAACGTTTAGATGCCATTGTTAAACAATGGATCTATGGAACCATCACCAGTGATCTATTGCTAACCATTGTCAACAAAGGCGCTACGGCGGCTGATGCATGGAACAGTCTCAAAAATATCTACGTTGACAACAAACCTACCTGTGCTCTTTACTTGATGAGCAAGTTTTCAACCACGAAACTTGAATCATTCAACAACGTTACTGCCTATTATCAGGAATTGAAGTCCCTCTCCGATCAACTCTCTAACGTCGATGCACCAATTACGGACCAACAATTGGTGTTCCACCGACTATGAAAGCTTTGCCACCGTACTTTAACAAACCGTACTTAAACAAACCGTCCCTCTTCCAAACTTCACCTCTGCCCGCTCTCGCCTCATTATGGAAGAAAACAGGAAGGCCAACCAACAACCCTCCACAGCTCTTCTCTCTTCTCACTCATCGGACAACAACAACAACCCCACGGCTGCTCCAATTACACCACCCCACACCATCCGAGACCAATCCCAATAGCACCAACAGCCTCGTAACTTTCACAATGGGGCTGACTTCACCGGCTTTCGTGGTGGCCGTGGTGGCCGTCGTGGTCGTGGCGGCCGAGGCAGGGGCCGCGGCCACGGCTGTGGTCGAGGTAACTATGGTCCCTTCTCTCTATTCCTTGGTTTCTATCCTAATCCATGGATGCAAGGTACCAACTGGCCATATTCTCCTACTCATTGGAATACACCACCTTGTCCTTACCCTACTGCACCAACTGGACCACATTCCCGCTCTGTGAATAGAGCACCGGGTATTCTTGGACCAGCTCCATCCGCTTCTTATGCAGCCTCAGATTATGCTTCCACTCCAACCAACATCGAACAGACGCTACACACTATGACTTTGAACCCGGATCAGCAGTGGTATCTTGACACAGGGGCTACAAATCATATGACGAATACAACAGGTACACTCTCACATTATGTTAATAATAGTAATTTAAACAAAATTGTTGTTGGCAATGGATACCACATCCCTATTTTAGGGACTGGATCAACAACCCTGAAACCGCCCTTTCCACCTATTAAGCTTAATAATGTCTTTCATGCACCCAACCTAATCAAAAACCTCTTATCCGTACGCTAACTTACCACTGACAACAATTTACGTATTGAATTTGACCCATTTGGATTTCTTGTGAAGGATTACCAGACTCGGATTCCTATCCTCCGATGTGACAGTACCGGCGACCTGTATCCTCTCACTTCACCATCTTCGAAGCTCATGCCGCCTTCTGCCTTTGCTGCTTTATCACAGGATCTTTGGCACAAACGCCTTGGACATACTGGTTTATCTTTACTATGTATTTTAAATAACACTCGTTCTATTTCTTTTGGACCTTTGAACAATAAACATTTATGTCAGTCATGTGTGTTTGGCAAGCAAATAAAACTTCCTTTTGTTGATTCTTTATCTGTTACTTATTCTCCATTTGATATTGTGCATAGCGATTTGTGGACCTCACCGACACTAAGTTCGGGTGGTCATCGATATTATGTCTTGTTCTTAGATAATTATACTAACTATCTTTGGACATATCCCCTTGCTAACAAATCTTCGGTTTACACTATTTTCAATAATTTTCATACTATGATAAAACACAAATTTAAAAACCAATTAAAACCTTTCAATGCGATAACAGAAAAGAATACAATAACACTCAATTTCACGATTTTTGCACCAAACACGGT
Organism: Flaveria linearis; assembly: GCA_024085815.1. Classification (NCBI taxonomy): domain Eukaryota; kingdom Viridiplantae; phylum Streptophyta; class Magnoliopsida; order Asterales; family Asteraceae; genus Flaveria; species Flaveria linearis. The sequence continues at coordinate 74,488,909 of CM044007.1, read as the reverse complement.
ATGCTTTTTAGGTTCTCATGTCCTTACACTTCGGCCCAAATGGCAAAGCCGAGGTCAAAATTCGTTCAATCAATAACATCATTCGTACCCTTCTCACCCACGCCTCCCTTCCACCAAGCTTTTGGCACCATGCTCTCCAAATGGCTACCAATCTTCTTAATATTTTGCCTTCCAAAACCAAAAATAATCATACACCAACCCTTCTCCTCTATCACAAACAACCCACTTATGAACACCTTCGCACCTTTGGTTGTCTCTGCTACCCACTTCTCCCCTCCACATCTATCAACAAACTTCAAGATCGTTCTTTCCCATGTGTTTTTCTCGGGTACCCCTCCAATCATAGGGGGTACAAATGTCTTGACCTTTCCACACAGAAAATCATCACTGCTAAGCATGTGGTATTTGATGAGCATGTGTTCCCTTTTACAAACAAATCCACTCCTCCACCTTCTTATGATTTCTTACACTCCCAATCAAACTCTTCCTTACATCCAAGTATCTGGGATCACCTTCATAACACGTCCAACAACCCTTCCTCTACCACCACTAATCCCACACCACTACCTCGCCACCCTCCAACTTTCACCCAAACATACACCCGACGCCCCAAAATTGCCCAACCACCCAACCATCTCCCTCCCAATACCAATCCCACAGAACCCAACCCCAACACCGACACATCTAACCCCACTCCTCCTCAACCACCCGTTACCCCTCATACTCACCCAAACATCGCCTTCGCCCCTCCATCCCGAACCATCCAAACCCGCAGTATGACCAAAGTTCCCCTCAATCTCCATACCTCCACTCTCCAATCACTTCCAAAAGCCCATCCAGAGCCCTCCAAACTCCAGTTTGGTACCATGCCATACACGATGAGTTTGATGCTCTTATTAACAATAATACATGGGAACTTGTACCTCGTACTCCGAATATGAATATAATTCGCTGCATGTGGTTATTCAAACATAAACTTAAGTCAGATGGCTCACTTGAGCGCTATAAAGCGCGTTTGGTTTGTGATGGCAGGTCTCAACAGGTGGGAATAGATTGTGATGACACATTTAGTCCGGTGGTTAAACCGGCCACCATTCGTACCGTGCTATCCATTGCCTTGACAAATAATTGGGACATCCATCAATTGGATGTCAAGAATGCTTTCCTTCACGGTATTTGAATGAGATAGTTTACATGCATCAGCCCCCTGGCTTTCGAGATCATAGATTCCCTCATCATATTTGCCGGTTGCGCAAGTCACTTTATGGCCTTAAACAAGCGCCGCGCGCGTGGTATCAAAGATTCACAGATTATGTTACCACCATTGGTTTCAAAAAAAGTACTTGTGACAACTCCCTTTTCATCTATCGTCGTGGCACGAATACGGCTTACCTGCTATTATACGTGGATGACATAACTCTTACAACTTCTTCGCCTACCCTCCGACACCATCTCATGCAAAAGTTGTCCATAGAGTTTGCCATAAAAGATCTCGGTCCCCTTAGTTATTTTCTGGGTATTGCAGTCAAACGAACAGGAACCGGGTTATTTCTCTCAAAAGAAATATGCTCAAGAAATAATCCAGCGTGCAAATATGGCGACTTGCAATCCAGTTCAGACTCCCGTTGACACCACAGGTAAACTTTCCAAAGATAAGGGGGACCTGATCTCGGATCCTACGACCTACCGACGTTTAGCAGGGGCCTTACAATACTTGACTTTTACACGTCCTGATATTTCTTATGCTGTCCAACAAGTTTGTATGTACATGCATGCCCCTCGTACTGCCCACTTCAATGCTCTCAAATGAATCATTCGTTACATCAAAGGTACAATGGATATGGGCCTACAATTACAATCTGGCTCACTCTCATCTCTAATTTCCTACACTGATGCGGACCGGGCTGGGTGTCCGGATACTCGTCGCTCCACCTCTGGTTATTGCATCTATCTTGGCAACAACCTTCTATCCTGGTCCTCGAAGCGACAAAGTACAATCTCTCGCTCTAGTGCCGAGGCGGAATATAGGGGGGTTGCAAACGTGGTGGCTGAACTTTGCTGGATCAGAAACCTTCTACTTGAATTGGGCTTACCGCCAAAGCGAACATCCATTGTGTATTGTGATAACATCAGTGCAGTTTACATGGCCGGGAATCCTGTTCATCATCACCGTACTATGCATATTGAGATTGACATCCACTTCGTCCGTGAGAAGGTTCACCGTGGCCAAATCCGAGTGCTTCACGTTCCATCCCGCTACAACTTTGCAGATATCTTCACCAATGGTTTTCCACGGGTTTTGTTCAATGATTTTAGATCCAGTCTAAGCATCCGTCATCCTCCTCCTTAGACTGAGGGGGTATATTAGAGTATTAGACAATTCTATTAATTGTCATTATTAGAGGTGCCAAATTGTAACATTTATTATTATATATGCATATCAATGAAAAGGGGAGAAGGATCGAACCCTATTCTATTAGATGACATAAATGAAAGTGAGTAAATACTCTTGGTATATATAAAGTAGTTCTGTTAAATAGATTTTATATTTTTTATATACCGTGATATTTGTGGATATTATCGTATAAATATGTTTCAAAGTAGTGTCAACTATTTATATGTAAGATATACATGTGACTGTATAAACAATGATAGATTAGCACATCAATTATATACGTATTCATGGGTAATCGATGAAACCAAAATCCCCTTATTTTATAATGTTTACTTTTTATATGACGACATGTTATAACTGAATGTATTATATAGTTGGAATATATGGTATACCTTGTTGTTTGGATGATATATTTTATTTATATAGATAGTATTGAGTAGAGTAACTAAAAGACTAATGTTGTGGTTTAGTCATCATCACTATTATGAAAGATTATAAATGCCACTTTGATTATAACAAAAGTGTACTTAATTTTATATGAATGATACAACACATAGAGTGTCATACTTCATACTTATAATTATTATTTAAAAAAATATTAAATTTAAATCAAACAGCTAGTTAAATCTCCACTGATATTAAGTAAAGATCGAGAAGACTAGGTTTATTAGGAAAATTTTTAAGAAATATACTTCTTCGGTATCAATATTATTGAAAAAGTATGAAAGGTTTCATTTTTGTATAAATGAGAATATAATAAAAAATCGTGATATTTTACGATTCTACTTTATTTCTTGAGGTGAATAGTAATTATATGAAATTTAAAAGTGAAGACGATTAAAGTATTTTTACGATGATAGCTTAAGATGATAATATTCTTTCTAATACTTAAACATAAAGTGTTTCTCTTAAAGAAGTTGATTATTTAACAAGCAAAATTATGAATCCCTAAAATTCTAGAAGTGATAATGGATAAATATACCCCAATGTGAATACCATTTAGAGTACGAAGCCAATACATCGTGTAAATAATTATCAATTTTGTAACTTTAAATTTACATGATTTGTGGGTTACCTAATGATCAACAAAACAAACAAACAAACAAACATACCCAGTGTATCCCGCTGGAGAGCAGAGTCTGGAGGGGTATGTGGTGGCAAGTCTTTCCTCTATCCTGAGAGATAGAGAGACCGCTTCCGAAGAGACCCCCGACTCGTTTACAAAGGCGGTAACCATAACAATCATAATAATCATAATCATAATAATCATAATACATATCATGCAACACATAGGCAAATATCGCATCACATGCAGAGTTAGATAGTACGCGCATCATAAAAAGCGACATGTAACACCCAAACAGGGGAAATGACGAAAGGAAAAAAAAACTACACCTGACGCGGGAGGTCCCGCCACATGTAACCGTAGACCGTCTCACCACAAATCCCACTAAAAGTCCTTAATTTTTATTCTACGTCTCCACTCACTCCTATCCTCGATCATGTGCTCAGAGAGGTGCAAGTCTATCATATCTCGCCTAATAATCTCATCCCAAGTCACCCTAGGTCTACCTCTACTCCTCCTACCCTCTACGCTGATGTTCTCTACTGCTCTAACAGGTGCTGACATCGTCGCCTCTTCACGTGCCCAAACCATCTTAGTCTTCCCTCTCGTATTTTATCTGTGATACATACCACCTCTAGCCTCTGGCGAAAGACGTCGTTTCTGATCCTATCTAATCTTGTGTGTCCACACATCCACCTAATGATCAACAAGTGCATCATTATAAATCTTATATGTATTTTTCTAATAATGATGATGAATTAGTTTCGCAAGTTATTCTAAAATAGTTTAAACAAACGGCTAGAACTCACTTGTTCCACAATTCTAACATTCTGTATAATAATTCATATTGGAATAGGCCAATACATGAAAAGCCTTTGGTATGAGACTTTTGACAGTTTCTTTATATTTCTTATAATTCTAAAACCTTTTATATTTCTAATAAACTCAGGTTTAATTCTATCATTTCTTCTTTTAAGTCTCATGTAGACTTTGATCCTTTTTCATGCATCGACTAAACTTTAAATTGCTAGATGACCATATTACACGACCGTTATATTTTTCTGTCTAGAATCGCCACAGGTCCCTCAACGTAATTCAATTTGTCCACCTCAATGTTCATTAACGACACGTATGTTTTGTTGTTAGATAAACACTTTTGTATATGCGACACGTGGAAGGTTGATGAATTCCACTTAATTCTTCTGCAATTCAAATTTGTGCGCCACTTTTCTAACCCATGCTATTATTTCGAATGATTCAATGAATTTTGGACTTAACTTTCCCCTCTTGCGAAAACGGATTATGTCTTTTCAAAGCGACACTTTCAGCGTTACTCGATTTCCGACATTAAACTCAGTCGATTGGCGCCTTTTGTCCATAGGACTTTTTTCAGGCTTATGAAGCTAGCTTTCATGTGCACTTTAATTTGGTTGATCTTCCGTGATGTAGTACTAACACTTCTAGGCATCCGAGTTTTTTATCCTACCTCAGCCTAACACATGCGACTTCTACTGGCATGTTGATGTTTGATTGATAACAGTTGTTGTAGGGAAACTCTGTTGTAGAATAAATATAATAATATGCATGCTAGCGCACTATGATTTGTTGCTCCCCTCATCAAATACATTGTAATTCTAAGACTATTACAAACTCATTTTACAAACTAATTTTCATCCATCCAAATCTATGGTCACCTCAAAAACTAGTATTTATAGTTAAATTAATTTTCTTGAGGTTATTTGAAAAGGAATCGTATTGTGTAGGTGTGTGAATGTGTTCTTAAAACATTAAATGATTTTAAAGCTTAGATCGAGGAAGAGCTTTATATTGTGCAATCAGCTTCTTAGTTAGTAATTAATGGAAACTGTTGTGTTGTTCTTCAAAAGTTGATATCAATATTTTGATTATGATTTCGTTGCAAAATTGCCCAGTTATATTAAATCTGATTGTGTGAGCTAGTTTTCGATCCCAACATTAACCGTGTAAACATTAGTTTTGGAGTTAATTAGCCATAATTTAAGGATACAAAGTCTAAGGTATGCTTAGACAACATCTAGTGCACATCTTCTAATTTGTATTATAATTTTACTTGAATTTACTTTGTTCTTAATTTGCAAATTTGCGAATTAATCCGGCTACATTAAAAAGTAAAAACATCATGAATTCATGATAACCACTAAATTACATAATATATGTTAGGGAATACATAATTTACAAGATATTTAAGTGGTTTGTTGTATCAACTCACTAACATGACATGCATAATACATATTCTAGAGATTTATTGATCCTATCAACACAAATATGCAACTTAATTAAAGACTACGTTAGCAGTACGTTAACCTCACACTAAATGACTCGCTTGTTGTCGGGAAAAAACAAATTGCTTCCTATCTCCTCTTGGCCATCAGTCATCCACAAGTGTTTAGAGAATAATCCCATAGTGGAGAAGGTGATATTTCACTGTATGTACCAAAACACCTCTTATACCATCATCTTCTAATAAATCCATCTCTTTCCATATTTCATCCATTGAATAACACCCATCTTGTCCTTCACTAGTGCTATCACTAGTATCAGTACAGTTATTCTTATTTTCATTGCTTCGGCCCTTTGTGATAGTCACCATTTCTAACCCCCCGGTGTCGTAAAAGTTTCTTTCTTTGGTTTCCATCATTGGCATGGAATCAACCGTTGGATTGCTAGTAATTGATGAGGAGGCGGAGGAATGCGATGGAGATGAAGGCAAAGCCCTCTTCTTTTCTTGTGCCTTTTTTCTCATATGTGTCCTCCAATAATTCTTAATCTCATTATCTGTCCGTCCAGGCAGTTTTCGAGCGATTCTAGACCATCTGCACATTATTATATAGAATAATCATGGATGCTACTAGAAAAGTGAGTTTTGCACCAAAAATAAGAGATAATAATTGCCATTAATTTTCATTCTTTAAACCAGAGTTAGCATAAAGTAAAGATGAAAAGTACAACTTGTTCTTTGTCATTTTATTTCATGTCATCAATCACCATGGAGGCCACTAGGCATATGATAATTTAAGTTTAAATGTGGGGACTTACACCCGCTTGAATTCCAGCTAAACATTGGCCTTTAATTTTAGTTATTTATAAAAGTTAATCACGTCGTTCTGCAGGCTAGTATTTGATATTATAATGCTCCTACTTAGAACACATATAACTAAAATAATTAATTAAATTGTAAATATAAGAAATATCACTTATGTAAACGTTTTAAGATAAGCTTAGCATATGGAAAAGAGAAGCAATATATTATCCAATTCCCATAATGTATTGTTACCATTAAAAAATTATGATAAAATTGCTACAATATTCATCCTCAAATTTCTAAGGCATATATTTTAGGTACACTAGCTAAGACCATTCAAATATGCAAACATGCTTGGGGAGAATACTATATATAATGGTAGAATAATTCGGGTTAACTTTATAAATAAAAGTAGAAAGAGAATATAGAATAGATACTAAATTCCTATACACCTTTGCTTAATCAATGTCATGGATATAAATATATGAACTGAAATTTAAAATAATTTATGAATTTAAATGTGAACAAAATAACAAATAAATACAATCATAACTTGATGATAAATAAAGAGATAAGAATCAAACCTATTTCCCCATTTAGAGTGAAGCTCAATGATTCGATGTTCCTCTTGAGGAGTCATCTTGCCTCTTTTCAAACCTGGGTGTAGATAGTTCACCCATCTCAGTCTGCAACTCTTTCCACTTCTTCTTAAGCCTGAATGATTCAAATATCAAGAAAATAATCCCAAGTTCTATATATGCTTTTGGGTAGGTTGCAGAGAAGGAGATTAGAAGGTTAAATTTCGTTTTACATCTTTATTTAACGTTTAGAGTTTAGAGTTTAGAGTTCAGCATTTAAGGTTCAGATAACTTAGACGAACAAAATCTTTAATCCTAACAGTAACCAATTACTACCTATTTCTCATTTTTGTATCTCCCGCCACCTTCAAACCTGAAACTTTTGCTATGAAATCCCATCGCCGATCGCCAAATGCGTTCACGAAAGAAACCAACTGAACATCTTCTTGTTCAGTCCATGGCCCTTTCCTCATCATCTCATCTTCTTGACCCATTATTCTTCTTTTTATCTTTTTGTATCTTGTGTTGGTGGTGAAGTGAGTGGGACTAAACTAGGGTTGTTATTTATACTGATGTTCTTATCATGATGTTTAGTGAGTGGAGAGTTAATTAATTCTTGTGATAGGGTTATGAGAATGACTGGAGACTTAATCTTGACCGTACATTTGTAGGTGGGGTTGTTCTGATAAGGGAACCCTAATGGTCACAAATTGGTGACGTCAGCCCATTTATAAAGGTTCTTTTTATGGAGGTGCATGGGTGGGGTGGGGTGGGGTGGGGTGGTGTTTGATTTTTTTTTTTGAAAGGAGAACTTCGCAACGGTAGTGACCCGAAGTCACACCACAAACCTCGCGGGATCGAGCCCCGGGATCCCCACTGGGTGTGGGTGTGCCCGTAGGACTTACCGTGATCGAACCGGTACCGAAGACCCGGCATCCGTGACCCGACCCCGGTCCTCTCGGGCGGGAACCCCACAGGAATGTGGGTAAACCCTCCTCCCCTCAGGATAGAACCCGCGACCTTACGGTCACTTGTCCTTATCCCTCATCGAGGTGGCCACCAGGGCAAGCCCTGATGGTTGGGGTGGTGTTTGATTTAATACCTCATTGTTTTACCCTTTGGTTTGATAAGTGGATGTAGCTTTCATCATGCTCCTCACTATTTGCCCCAATCTTTTACTCTTAGCTCTCTTTGTCGTTGATTTCTATTATAATATTATTCGCTAAAAAGAGAGATAACTGACAAGAACTAACCGACGGACATATATGAATTAGCAGACGAGACCATTAAAAAAGCAATTAAATATGATATAGAACAATAAAGAATCCGTTGGTATTCCATCACACGTAGATTATAACAACACTAAGCACAAGCCAAGAAAAGAAGACTACTACGGATTACCAAAGGATAGATGATGACGGTTGGTCATCTATAACTGTGGTAGTTGTTAATTTGAGGGAAATGGATAGTATAGGTAGTTAGTACGGATTGTTAAAATATTATACAAGGTTTTCATTATATATATTTAGAATGGAAAAATCTAATACATAAAAGTGACACAAGAACGGAAAATTATTATATTTTAGTCTGTTGACAACTTGGCTCACTGTTGGAGATTATTATCCTTCCACGTTGCTTCAAAGAATACAATGAGAGAAACTTACAAATTCTAGATAATGAAAGCTGTAAGGTTTTAACTTTGATCTTCATAATTCTATGATATTATGGTGATTATACACCGAATGGGATAATAAAGTTAATGTTTTTACATGTATATGCATGATGCAAATCTCAGTTACTATCATGTTTCTAGGGTTATGCTTGAAAGCATCCATAAGGTGAATTCGAAATCCTTATTTTCATATGAATTATGTTATTTTAAGGATAGTATGCATATTATGATAATATTATAAAAGTATACAAATATTTTAATGTTAAAGTTTACATTTTTATAGATTTTGGTATTAGTTCACTAGGATTTATTTGAAGTGTTAAACAACTGGACCTAGTTTAGTTCATCTGAACCTGACTTTAGTCACCCGTAGTTGACGCTATTCACTAAAGGCGAACTTGGATTGTCCACCCGCACATGACATTGTTGACTGCATCTAACCCCTTTCACGAAAGGTGTACATTAACCCATATGTGTTTCTTATCAACAGGTGATCCTTTACCTGAGTCTGATAAAAGTTAGCCATATTGATGATGACCACCCGAATATGAATCTTAGCACTTGAAGGTGAATCCCTTCATCTAAATGTGAATCATAGACACAAGAAAGTGAATCCCTTCTTTTGAAGATGAATACCTTTATTTGAATATAAATCCATCTACCCGCATCTCACTATACTTAGTATAATTTCACGATAACATCCAAAATGATAGAAATTTTCTATGATTAATGTAACTTGCATATGAGTAACTTGATATATAGTCTATGATAGTATAAACAATAAAGAATTATGAAAGTATAATGCTATGGAATGTTAATGATACATAGCTAAAGTATGAAATGGATAAAGTATGATAGAATGATAAAGTGTAAAAGAGAATTACTGTTATTGTAAAGTGATAAAGATGTAGAAGACTAATCAAGGCTCGGCAAAACATTTGAAGATTGAACGAAGACGAAGTCCGAAAACAGACTGCATATGCGAAAGCTTCTGTCACGCGAGAAGCAGATCTCACGCGAAGAAGGTCTCCACGCGAAAGTCTCAGCCGCGCGAAAAGCCTTTCGCGCGAGAACTCAATGTTTTGTATAAATAGCTTTGTTTCGTTTTGTAATTAAGCTTTTCGTTCATTTATCATTTTGTACTGTGCGAAATCGCACAAGACCTGTAATAGGTTTCTGCTCATCAATTCAATATCATTTTGAGTTCAAATTGATTCTTTTTCTACTCCAATCTTGTTTATATTCCGCGTTCATAAGATTAAGCTGTAGATCTGTAAGCTTCAGTGATAGGTACTTCAGATGAAATAGGAACATCCTCAGTAGTGCTAACACTTGGCTGTTCAGTGGAGGTTTGAGCTTCGTTGACCACTTCTGTAACACCCGTAATTTCTTATTAAAGGAATTAAAAGAATGAAATAGAAAGAAAGGGAAAGGAAATAAAAAGTCTACTTTTGTGGAAGGGCCAAAGTGCCAAATGGGCAAAGTTCACATTAATTTTGTACAAAAGGGAGGCATGGCCGCCCATAATGCCTGCATATCCTTTCATTCGGAATTCTCAGAGAAAAGAAAACAGAACTCGATATTTTTAGAGAGAGAAAGCACAAAAGTAGAGAATTCTCGGGATTTTTGAAGAGTAATCTGAAAACTAGAAGTTTTTGGTAAGAAATCTCGAGTTCTTGAAGTTTTAGATGATTCTAGAACCGTATGTGTGCTTATAAATGTGTCTTGTGTGTTCGGTGGTATGTGTGTGTGTTTTAGGTGTTAGAAACAACTGAGAAGTTCAAGGAAGGGATATCAAAACCCGAAGACAAACTAAGGTGAGTTTCTAGACCCCTTTTTACCTGTTTTTAAATGATTTGGGGCTGGAAATGCATGTAAGTATGTTTTTATAAGTTTGGGTATAATACCCGTATGATATGAAGGTATGTATGTTTATGTTTATGTTAGGTTTATGCCTAGAATCATGTGTATATGTTTAGTACTAGGCATTCTGATGTTTGGGAATTGGAATATGAATTAGTCACATGAGCAGGTTACTAAAACGCCTAACAAGCCCAAATAATAGTAATATGCCTGAAATTTGGACTTAGAATAACTAAGTACAAGGTAATGTGTCCAATAGTGCTTATACGCCCAGGAAATTGCCTTAGAAATATTCTAAGTAAGGTTATGAGTCCAAGCAGGTAATGTGTCCACTTAGTCCTAAAACGACTAGGCTCATAAGTCTGAAAATTTGCTAAGTATGGGGACTTATAAGTCCCAATAGGACTCATGAGTCCCACAGTACCCATGAGTCTGAAAACTAAGTAAAAAGGTGAAAAGTCTGAATTCTGGTCGTATGACCAGAAAATATTTTCTAAGTATGGATGGTACAACCAACAGGGCTAATACGACCAACAGGGGTCATACGCCCAGCAGTGCTCATACGCCCAGAGCCTGAAAATTTTCTAAGTGTAGCTGATGTGTCCGACAGTGGTGAAACGCCTAGAACAGGGCTCATACGCCCAAAATACTGACTTTTTAACATATTTCCCTTGGAGTTTGTGCAGTAGGGTTTCACCTGAATGTTGACTAGGACGTTATTGAATGTGAATGATGATGTTTGAATGTAATAATATCCTTTCTTAATATTATAATTAATATTATGATTAGGGATATTATTAAGAGTATGAATATATTATTTATAATATTATTAGTATTATTATTATTAATATGCTTATTAATAATAATACTGTATGTTTCTATGTGGAATGATCATGATCAATAATTATTATCATTAATAAAGTGAAAGATTAATGACAAAGAGGAATGAAACGTGAACGAATGAACGAAAGTCTTGCAAGCAAATGAATGGAGGTGCACACCCCTGGCAGGTGTTAGCTCAAATGTGATGCGGGTTCGATACCCCGAAGGATGCACACAGGATCAATCCTTGAGATTGATATAGAGGTGAGTGACTTGGTGTCACAACAGACTCACAGGAATGTAGGTCAATCTTTGTGATTGGCTTAGAGGTGAGTGACTTGGTGTCACAACAGACTCACAGTATGTAGGTCAATCTTGGTGATTGACTTAGAGGTGAGTGACTTGGTGTCACAACAGACTCACAGTATGTAGGTCAATCTTGGTGATTGACTTAGAGGTGAGCGACTTGGTGTCGCAACAGACTCACAGCTTAATTGAAGAGGAACGATAAAAGTACGAATTGAACGATGATGAAGATAATGAAAGTATTACCTATGTGTACGTACGATGTATGATCACCTATGAAAATGAGGAACGGTTTTTGAATGAAAAGTAAAGTATTTTAACTACAAAACTAGAACTCACTCAGCAACGCTGACTTTTATGTATTTTCCAGTTGGCAGGTAACAGGTTGCTGAGGATGGCACAAGGGGATGACTACTTGGTGGGCAAGACTAACATCCAAATTATATTTTGACGATACTGTTGTGTTGTAATTCATTCAATTAAACATTTTGTGACTTAGAAACTAGAATGTATTGCTTAACAACAGTTTTCATAATGAATGGATGGTTTTTGTTAAACTTAATTCCGCTGCTTAAAAATTGTATTATGTATGTTTTATGCTGTGAATGACCAACTGTGAGGTTCCCGGGGAAGGGGGCCTTACAACTTCCTTTTCTGGAACATTCTCAGTGAGAGGAGGGCTTGGAGATCGCCTACTGGATTCACCAATCACAGTTGTAGACCTTATGATTGGTGGCTGATGAAAATAAGTCTGTGAAATGAATTCTCTAAGCTCATTCAGTTGTCTTTCCAGCCCTGAAGAATAGTCAAACATGTTCTTCATCTGCTGTTCTAGAGAAGTTATTCTTGTATCTTTGATTGCAGAATCCAGATGAATCATGGTAATCTGACTTGACTTTTCTTCATTTTCTTTCTTCAGCTCAGCAATCATCTTTACATTTTCAAAACTCTCCTTCTCCAAGTTTTTAACTCTTTCTTCTAGAGTTATAGAATGAGGAGTGCTGGATGATTCCTCTCTCCTTTGAAACTCTGGAGGAGTATTCAAAAATGAATCAACATCAAATTCTAAGTTTTCCTGCCTTGGAGGTGTAGAAAAGCCAGACTCAGAGATATTGGCTGCTCCAGAAACAGGAACTGTTTCAGTCTCAGGAGCAGAAGAAGTCACATTGGTTGTCTGATCTTGCTCAGTTTCAGTGACAACCACATGTGTTCGTGGTCTCCTAGGTATAATGCCACGACCTCTCTTTCTAGCTGGAAAATCTCTCCTTCTTGCCATTCGTTTTCTTCGTGAGGATGTACTGGGAGACTCCTCAGGAACATAGTCAGTATCCCTGGCTTCATCATTCGGTCTTGAAGATGTTGGAGTAGTAGGAGCTCGATTTGTTTGAAGAACATAAGGAACATTACCAATTTGGTCACTATCAGTCTCGGAACTAGAAGCCGAGTGCATTTCATCTTCCATTCTCCCTTCATGTACAGGCTCATCTTCAAACAATTTCTCAATCTCTTCATCCAAATTATCTCTAGCAGTAGAAGTAGAAGCACCAGTCTGTGCTTCATCAACAGGTACATCTCCTTCCAAACCTCCAATATTCTCATCAACTTCTGCAAATCGACCAATCTTAGCAAAGCTTTCTCCTGAGCACTTGTTTCCACGTGCTCCAGTGAGATGAGTAAAGATGTCTTTCTTGATGACCTGAACAACATACTTTGAAGACTTCAAAGTGGCAAACTCTGGATAAGCATCATTGATGACAAGTTGCACGAATCTCGGGTACATAATAAACTTTCTCCCAAGATTAGCTGTAACATTCTTCTGCATCTCTTGAAATATAACACCAGAAATGCTGAATGGAATATCATCCACCAGAGAAACCAATAAAGATCCAAACACAGCACTTAGACTATCCATGCCAGCCTTCAAATTACTCAGACAGTGAATTACCACATGAAATAAATATTTCCAGTATGGTGGTAACCACTTCTTCTCCAACTTGGATATCTATACTCATATCCCATCCGAGATAGACAATCCATAACTACATCATCATCTAGTCTTGTTGGTGCTCCCTCTTGGTCATTAAACAGAAGAACTCTGTTTAGTATGGCTTGAGAAACTGTCACCCTTTTATCCTTTACAGTGGCTGTGATAATTTGGTTTCCAGCTTCGTCCTTTTCTAGAGTAGCAGTGCTCCAGAAAGAATCTATCAACTCGGAATAGATGGCTGGATCAGCAGAAATAGCATAAACAATCCTTGAGTTCTTCAGCCCCTCAATCATAGAATTGAACAGCTCTTTTCCTTCAGGAACCTCATCTAAGTAAGCTATACAGTTGTGACTAGCTTTTCGTTCATTTTATCATTTGTACTGTGCAAAATCGCACAAGACCTGTAATAGGTTTCTGTTCATCAATTCATATCATTTTGAGTTCAAATTGATTCTTCTTCTACTCCAATCTTGCTCATTTCGCAACACACCCTGTTTCGCGTGACACCCCATGTCGCGCGAAAGACACATGTTTTCAAATTTTTTCAAAATATTTCTTATGTTTCAAACTTTTCAATCCTTTTATTTCAATGAATTATGTCAACATAAAATGTTATTTACCAGTGACCAATTAATTTAATGAATCTTCAATTTTCAAAATTTTCTTGTTATTTATTTGTCCTAAAAATAAACACTATAAAAATGAAATAAAAACAAACACTTTATACAACATAACAAAATAATGAAAACAATGAAGAAATCAAGATCGGATTTGCATGTTTTTGTAAGAATTTTCATAATGAGATCATATAGTTCTTTGTCAAGTTAAGACTCTGTCCGGCTTTATTTAAAATAACTGGTTAAGTTGATTGTCAATATATGTTGTCCGCTTTAAACTTATACTTCATGTTTTACTTAGAAACATAATGAGTGATATATATCATGTTTTGTGTTGATTTAATATAAGTCAGTGGATCCCACAATCAGAACTTCTGTAGAATAATTATTATCCTTCAAGACACTATTGAGATTTCAAGTCACCCCAATTAGACTTAAACCATGCATTGATGATCAGTGATACCATTTATTGTATTCCTAAATATACTATTTGAGCATAACTAGCCTGAGATATATTTCTTAACCCGGAATATTAACAATTTTAAGGACTTACTGACAGCCATCCGGACTTACGTCTGCCCTCTCAAGATGTTTAGGACTTACAAGCCATCCGGACTTACATGCCCCATCTTTCGATTTTGCCTTCCAAAGTTAAAAACTATTCTCAAAATAGAAAATAAATACCATATAGTATGTATGTCTTTTAGACATATCTTTTGATTTGTTGTGCTTCTTGGCATCTTATATCCTATATGGCCTTTGTTGGCATCTTTTTGCTCAATTATTTTCTTTTTGTGTTTTTCTCTTTTTGTTCCTTTTGTATTTTATCCTTTATATATATATATATAGTTATGATAATCACTGAATCAATCACATACAGGCTTGAGTATGACAAGATTATATCTCTCAGTCTGTGTTAGAACATTTTTGGCACATAATCCTGATATGTTCCCCACTTAATCATATTTCTTTAATTCAAGTGCAATCACTCAATTATGATCTTTTCAGTTCTGAAAGCAAAGCCTATCGACATATCAAACATAATCCAAGTCTATTCGTATTTAAGCCTTTGAAAGTACTTAGACTCTGTAGAACTTTGTAATATCATTTCTCATGTAATTATGAAAATTTCTTCTTTTGATTTGGCAATCATTTGATCTTAACTCCCCCTAAGACCAAAAATATTTTTTAGAACTTGTTTTTCTAATTTTCTCCCCCTAAAATTGTGATTGTCTTTTTAAGAAAAAGAAACAATTATAATTTATTCTTTATTAAAATAAAAAATCTTTTTGTGAAGATTCATTAAACCAATTTATCCAAAGTTAATCATTCCCAATGATTGCACAAGGAAATCAAATCGAGAATGATCAAATGCCTTGGTAAATAAATCAGTGATATTTTCAGTTGACGGCACTTGTTTTAGATGAATAAGTTTACGATCAAAACAGTCGCGGATAAAATGGATGCGGATGTCAATGTTTTTAGTTTTTGAGTGTTGAATGGGATTTTTCACGATGTTTAGAACTGCCGTGTTATCACACCAAATTGGTGTGTCATAAATGTTGAGACCATAATCGAGAAGTTGTTGCTGAATCCAGACAAGCTGGGAACAACAGCTCGAAGCAGCCACATATTCAGCTTCAGCAGTGGATGTGGATACAGTGTTCTGCTTCTTACACTGCCAAGAAATGAGTCGGTTACCCAAGAATTGACATCCTCCTGTGGTCGATTTCCTGTCTAAGTTACAACCACCATAATCACTGTCAGTATAAGCAAATAAATTGAAATCGGAATTTCGAGGATACCAAAGACCAAGTTTAGGTTGACCCTTGAGATACTTGAAAATCCGCTTGACAGCTTTCATGTGTGATTCCTTTGGATCACTTTGATAGCGGGCACACTGACAAACAGGGAACACGACATCCGGCCTACTTGCAGTGAGATACATAAGGGAACCAATCATTGATCTGTAAAGATGTTGATCAACTGATTCTCCTGATGGATCTAGAGTAAGAGTAGGACGAGAAGCCATTGGAGTTGGAGCTACTTTGGAATCTTGAAACTTGTATTTCTCAAGAATAGTCTGAACATACTTTCTTGATGGATGAGAATACCCGTCTCAGATTGAGTAACTTGAATGCCCAAGAAAAAGGAAATTTTTCCAAGGGAACTCATCTCAAATTTCTTCTTCATCACTGCTTCAAACTCCGTGCACATACGATCATTGGTAGAACCAAAAATAATATCATCGATATAGATTTGAACCAAAATGATATCATCACCTGATTTTTGTAGGAATAAGGTTTGATCAATTGATCCTCGTGAATAACCATTTGCGAGCAAATGTTCAGTCAGAGTTGCGTACCAAGCACGAGGTGCTTGATGTAATCCATATAGTGCCTTATCCAACTTGTATACATAATCAGGATGATCTGGGTCTTCAAATCCTGGAGGCTGACAAACATAGGTTTCTTCTTTCATTTCTCCGTATAAAAATGCAGTCTTAACATCCATCTGGTACACCTTGAAGTTCATGTATGAAGCAAAGGCTAAGAATATGCGTATTGCTTCTAGTCTTGCAACTGGAGCATACACTTCTTCATAATCCAATCCTTCAACTTGATAAAATCCCTGCACCACAGGACGTGCTTTATTCCAAACTATAACACCTTTTTCATCCGTCTTGTTTCGAAAAATCCACTTTGTTCCAATCGGAAGCTTATCCTTTGGAAGTTCAACAAGATGCCAAACATTGAGCTTTTTGAATTGCATCAACTCATATTGCATTGCTTCTATCCAGCTGTTTTCTTTGAGTGCCATTTCCACATTCTTGGGCACTATTTGTGATAGAAAGCAAGCATACAGACATGTGTTGATTGTCCCTGATCGACTTCTGGTAATTACACCTTCGTGCAATGGACCAATGATTGCTTCAGTTGGATGAGTTTTATGTATTCTTAATTGAGGAATCTCATCTGCAACCATTCCATCTTCCAAATTGGTAATATGTTCAACATTATCAATAACCTCTTCAGAATGTTGAGATTGATACACAATAGTTTCTTCAAGTGTGTCATCTGAAATAGGAGTTTCAGAAGCAGTAGACACATTTGGAGATTCTTCAAATGGAACTTGAATGATTTCTATCGGTGTATGTATAGTTTCTGAAGAAGATGAAGATAATGGAGAACTCAAAGATTCTTCCGCTCCTGAGTAGTAATTTCTTCTGAAGAAACATCTAATGACTCAGAACAGGTAGATACTGGTATAGAAACTGTAGGAATATCTTTGGATGATGAAGCAATAGCAGAATCATCAGATATCAAAGATGGAAGTTCCTCAATTAGTTTGTTTTCCAAGGAGATTGCTTGAGAATTAGAACCTGCAGATGAAGGTTTAGAAATTTTAAAATTTTAAACAAAGATTCATAATCATAAACCCATGAAGGAGCTGAACCTGCATCAGTTATGTTAAGCTCGTGCCAATCAATGTTAAATGATTCGATTATTTGTCTAGTTCTTTTATTATAAACACGATATGCAACCTGCATCATTAATGTTCTATTTCTTCTTTCTGCAACTCCATTCTGTTGTGGAGTGCCAGCAGCACTGAATTGTCTGGCAATTCCTTTGGATTCACAAAACTCATTCAGAGTTTGATTGCAAAACTCTGTCCCATTGTCACTTCTGATGCATTTTACCTTTTTCTCTGTCTGATTCTCCACCAAAGTAATGAACTTGATCAAAAGGTGTGGAGTTTCATTCTTAGATGCTAAGAAAAACACCCAAGTAAATATAGAAAAGTCATCAGTAACAACCAGACAGTAAGATCTTCGACCCAAACTTAAAACACTTACTGGACCAAAAAGATCCATGTGTAAGAGTTGTAAGATTGATTCGACTGAGTTGTGTGCAACTGGTTTGTGAGGAAGTTTATGTTGTTTACGTTTTGAACATGACAAACAATGTTCAATTAATTGAAATTCTTTTTCAGGTAAACCAATAACATGATTTCCACGTACAAGTTTATTCATGTTTTAAGATTGACATGTCCTAATCGACGATGCCATAACATGGAATCATTCTCCGAGGCTTTGGATAGTAAGCAAGAAGCTGTTACCAAAGAATTAGAACAATGCATATCAAGAAGATAAGTGTCATTGTCTCTCGGAGTCCTTATCAAAATCCATTCATCTGGAACAACAAAACCTGGTTTTAGGATTAAGCATTCTTTGTTAGTAAAGTGTGTAGAATATTGTTTGTCACATATTTGAGACACACTTAACAGGTTATGTTTTAATTCCTCAACAAAATTAACATTCTCAAAACTAAGGACGCCGTTTGTAATTGTACCACGTTTTGTTATACGTCCTCCTTTGTCTCCCGCGAAAATCACTCTCCCTCCGTTATATGACTGAACATCTTGTAGTAATGATAAATTCCCAGTCATATGTCTTGAACACCGCTATCTACATGCCATAGACTTTCAGTAGCCTTTTGCGGTTGTCCCTGCATTAGTAACAAAATTACTTAGTTTTTGGTACCCAAGTCAAACATGACTTGAGCACATTATGTGTTGCAGCAAGACAAAATGATTTGATATTATTATATTTTGTTTGCACATCATTCTTTTCATTTATGCTTTTAAGCTTGACATTTTCTTTTACATCATTAGTCAAATTCTTATCCCGTTTGACATTAAAATTATTAACAACCTTTGATTTCATATTATTTGAAAATTTTCCACGAGTGAAAAACAGTTTTCTATTATGAGAAATAGAATTATGAAATCTTTGTTTACTTAATGATTTTTGTCGAAAAGGACAATTGTTTGCCAAATGATTTGTGTTTCCACACTGATAACATCTCTTTTGTTGTGTGTGGAAAACAAACTGTGGATGACAATTATGAAAATTGTCATAAAAATCAAATTCAGATTGACTAGGTTTAACTTTCTCCACAGTCTCTCGAATCTTTGCCATGTTTGACAATTGCAAATTCATCTTTTGCAGATTCGAGGAAATCGAAGAATTATGACCACTTTGGATTGAAGATTTGGCAGTTTTGACTTTTGGGATTGGTGGTGTTGGAATAAGAACAGTCTTTGATTCTGCTGGAGTAGGACCAGACTTTGAATTTGCTGGAGGAGGACCAGGCTTAGATATACGGATTGGTGCTGGAGAAGGACCAGGCTTTTGAATTTTCAGATTGAATGCAGAAGAATCATTCACTTGCAAATCTGGGCTACAAACATCTTGATTCAAAAGGTTAGCATTATAATGAAGTTTATTTTTAAAGAATCGAGAATTCGTTTCTTTAAAAATATGTTCTTCATTTTCAATTAAACCTTTTGAAACAAATCTACTTTTAAAATCCTTTTCAATTCTTTCTTTCTGATTTACTCTTTGATTTGTATTCAAATTATATTTACTATTAGATTTAACCTCATTCAAATTAACCAACTTTTCATTTCCATACAAAGTTTGTTTACAATCAGATTGTAAAACTTTTACATTCTTATTTTTCAAATTTTCTCTCTCATGTTCTCCTTCACTATCACTCTCTTATTCTTCAACCAACCCATCCACCTTCAATTTATCTGCACAAAAGTTTTCAGTTGATTGTTTAGATTTGGGTACTATGATAGGATCAACAGATAAATTTACTTTGACTGAAGGTTTTAAGTCTTGAGATGGAGAGAAACCAATCCCATAGACCATATCAGAATCACAAATGTTATCAGATGAAGGTAAACATGAATAATCATGATTAATTGGAGGAGCAATGTTAGAAAACCCAACACCACATTTTCCTCCTTTGATCTTCTGAGTCATTTGTGACTTGATTATTCCTTCAACCATTGTTGATGAAAGTTCAAATTTCTCAACAGTCAATTTAGCCGTGGCTAATTCACTGTTAAGTCTATTAATTTCTAAAGCGAGTTCATTGTTTCTATTTGTCAAATCATTATTAGTACATTCTTTATCATGAAGATTTAATTTTAAATTATATATTGTTTTGTTTAAACCTTCAAGTTTTTCTTTAAAAATCTTTTCATTTGACTTGTGTTTGCGAGCTTGATACTGAAGTTTTTCAACTTCCATTATCAGGCTCTCATTGTGAACTCTGTATTTTTGAACTTTCTCAACACATGAATTTTTGCACAAACCATCATATACCTTGGGTTCAGAAGTTTCTCCTTCAGCCTCTTCTACCTTCTTGACCATGAATGCTTTCAATTCATCAGCTGGTTCTTCCACTGGAGCAACATCAACAGTCTTTGGATAAACACATGGGCTTTTGACTGGAGGCTCGACAGTGTACTCTTCAATCACACTCTTTTCTTCAGCAACCTTCTCAACCTGATCTTTCTTCTCAACTGTCTCCTTTTCTTCAACTTTCTCAACCTCTCGTTCAGTATTCACTTTCTCTACTTCAACTTTCTCCCTCTCTTCTTCCACTGTAGCAAACAAACCCTCCAACAAATCATCAACATGAATTCAGCAAACAGATTTTCTTCTTCTTCTGGTTCTGGAACAATCTTTGCAATAAAGCAGTAGACAAATGTAGATCAAGGGCTTCCATTTGATCTGACCAATCATATTCAGCATTGGTTTGAGAAACTAATGCTTTAGTACCACCAGAAGTACTTGCTTTGTCTTTCTTCGGCTCTATCTCCACAGTCACCATCTTCTTGGGGCCTTCATTTGACCAGTCTTTGGTTCAGTACACTCTCTGGCGAAATGACCTGGTTTGTCACAGTTGTAGCACCTCAGGTTAGACTTGTCGAAACCGATTTTGCTAGAATTTTTAACGCCAAACATTTTCCTCCCAGTTCTTCTAGCAAAATTCTTCGCCCTGTAAACTACCATAGCCATTTGATATTTGATGTCATTCTCTTCAACATCATCTGGATTGACTTGTTGAAGATCATCAACCAGAACATTTGGAGCAGTAAGTCTTCCGGCCATGAAAGCTTCATAACTTGACATGAAAGTGGTGAAAAGGGCAAGATGCTCCTCAGCAATCTGAACAGTATGCTTAGACGGATTAGTGGTAGCAACATAAGCATGTTGACCACTATGAGAATCTTGAGATTGAGAGACTTGTTGATGGATGATGGGGGAATAGTGTTGAGCAGCTGGAACATGAACTTGATGGGTTACTGCTGGTTGCATATAAGAAGATGCTGCACTTCCTGATTGTTGTTGCTGACACATTTGTGTATAACTGACATAGTAATTCGGATTACTAGCCATCTTTGCATAGAGAGCAGTTCCTTCAGCACCCAGAGAACTGAGATGATTAGCAGCTCGCTGCTTATCGTCCATAGCATAAGACTTGATAGTTGAAATGAGATCAGTCAACTAAAGAGTATACAAGTCTTTGGTTCTCTTGATCAATGTACAGTTGTTATTCCAACTGTAAGGAAGTGAGTTTAGCAACTTCTTGTTCACAGTGATGGGTTCCAGAGTAATACCCGCACTCTTCATCTTTGTGACCAGTCTAACAAACCTGGCCATCTGAGCTTCCAACTCTTCACCAACAATATGATTGAACATGTTGAATTCTTGATTCAACATATCCTTTTTGCTCTCTCTCATGTCTTTGTTGCCCATAATCTGAGACTCCAGAGAATCCCATAACACCTTAGCACCCCTGAACTCTTGAAACTTTTGTGAAATCTCAGTAGTTAGTGCCATAGTGATGGCAGCATAAGCTTTATCATCCAGTTCCAATCTCTTGATGTCATCTTCATCCCACAAGTGTTCAGGTTTCTGAACCATTTCTCCTTTATCATTTTTGTACAACGGAATGTAAGGACCATACTGGATTGATCTCCACATTTTAGGTTCCGTGTAAATAACATATCTCTCAAATCGGAAAGCCCAATCAGTGTAATCATCTTCACAGAGAAGTCTCGGTGGCTTGTTACCAGTACCAATTTCCGTGTCTAGATGAAGTGAAGCAGTAAGATGCTTTAAATTCGGAGTTGTTGAAGCCATAGTGATCAGAAAGTCAAAAATCAGGTATCTTCGTGCGAAATAGGAAATCGTGCGAAAAGAGAATTCGCGCGGCACAACTTTTCGCGCGAGAGAACACTTCGTGCGAAATTCCAATATACCTACTTACGTGAAATCGCATAAAAAGGTGAAATACAGTCTGTGCGAAAACACTGATTTTCGCACGCGAAAACCCTCAGTTTCAAGCGAAAACTTCAATTTTGTGCAGAATCAAATTTCCAACAGTTTGTTCACGCGAATGTCACCTCCAATTCACTGAATAGGTTTGATTAAACCCATTTTAGTCCAAATTTAATGAATTTAGTTCAATTTTAAGTATAATTTTGATTAAAATTCAACTAAAGTCCACTAATTCAGTTCCAATCGGTCCAAATCAGTCCAAATCCTCCAAAATCGAGCAGCATAACATCTCCATATCAGAATCTAACGTGATCAATGATGAATTTCTTCAAAAACGTGTAGAACACAATCTAAATCTTCTCCAAATCGTGGTTCAAGAGCCTAATGCTCTGATACCAATTGTAAAACCTTGAAAATCTCCCAGAAATCAATAACACACGATCTCAATCTTGTGAACGCGGAATATAAACAAGATTGGAGTAGAAGAAGAATCAATTTGAACTCAAATGATATTGAATTGATGAACAGAAACCTATTACAGGTCTTGTAAAGTCCTTAAGAGCGATCGATCTCACTTCGTTAGATTGTTGCACTTGATAATACGCGAAGACGGGTGAACAATCAACTTTAAAGCAATCTAGATACCAAGGGTTTTCAATGTTTACAACAAAATCATTGTAAATGAAATGTTTATTCATGAAGAACAATTACAATGATAATCGATACAAGATCGATCTCACCCGAGGGTGGAAATCACAACACGTGATCTGCTCAATTGAGCGAAATAAACAGAGAAAACACAAAACTATCTAGACTAACTTTTGGTAATTGAAGCACACCTAAAATTGAACTCGTATTTACAAATATATACACGTCTGTAAGATTTCGCATGCATGCTATTCGCATCTCGCATGCGATTCGCATCTCGCATTTCGTTAGGCTGAGCGACTCGCATGCCTTTCGCATGCATACGCGACTCGCTTGACTTTTGTTCGCATGCATGCATTTTCGCATGCATACGAAACTGCTTTCTGTCGCATGCTGGTATGCAACTTCCTCGTGTTCCAAATTGTTCATCTCTAAACTATAGTGTAATCCAAATGTTTGATCCTTACAGGTCTTGTGCGATTTCGCACAGTACAAAATGATAAAATGAACGAAAAGCTTAATTATAAAACGAAACAAAGCTATTTATACAAAACATTGAGTTCTCGCGCGAAAGGCTTTTCGCGCGGCTGAGACTTTCGCGTGGAGACCTTCTTCGCGTGAGATCTGCTTCTCTCGTGACAGAAGCTTTTGCATATGCAGTCTGTTTTCGGACTTCGTCTTCGTTCAATCTTCAAATGTTTTGCCGAGCCTTTATTAGTCTTCTACAAAAGAAAATAATAGGTCACGCCCCATGCTTCTCGTTTCTAAATGTACTCAAATAGGGACAATAGGATTAGTAGTGATTATCCATGGAGTTCTTGGGTAATATACAAGAATGAATCCCGATATCGACAAGATTTATTGCTCAATGACAGGAGATGATTCTTTTCCCTGGTCTTGAAACCAACACAGAAAGAGGGTGGGTGAAAGTTGTTCTATGGCTTTAATTCTCGATCTATGAAAAAGGAGCTATTGTGTTTTGTCAACATTAGCCTTTTAACCATGGACTTAGACTTTTGACTTTTCTACCCCTTAATTTTTCTTTATTTAATCTAGGTTGTGCTTTTAACAAGTTATCAAAAGTAGATAACCGGCCTTTACAACTCCTAAATTTTATACGACATAGCCATAATAAAGAATCCGAGGAATGTTTAGTTTTAGGTGAAAGTCCATACGAAATTTCATACTTTTATGAAAGTTTTTATGACGTATGAAAGTTGACCAAGCTCATGTGAAACTTTTATCTCTGTTGAGTGTTACGAGCTCGGCTATGGTCAAAGTTATTAGTGTGCAGTTAGCAGTATTTATCAACTTAGGTGAGTTCTAGTCCGAATTTTACTTATCTTGGGGTAGTGTAGATACTGAGTGACACTACAAGGAAACAGGTCTTTAGGGGCGACTAAAGTCGCCGCTAAAGACCCCGAAAGTCGCCGCTATTACCTTTAGCGGCGACCTGTCGCCGCAAAAAAGTCGCCGGTAAAAAACCGTCGCTAATGGTCAAAATTTCGCCGCTAATGTGTCGCCGCTAAAAAAAGTCGCCGCTAATGCCTTGGTGTCGCCGCTATTGAGTCGCCGCTTGTAAAACCTCTGAAAACTCCCAAAGAACAGTAACACACGATCTCAATCTTGTGAATGCGGAATATAAACAAGATTGGAATAGAAAAGAAGAATGGATTGAACAAGAAATGCTTCTTCAATTAGAACAAACAACCTATTACAGGTCTTGTGCGAATTCGCACAGATAAGTATGATGATGAACGAAAAGCTTAATTACAAAACGAAATCTAGCTATTTATACTAAACTACGAGTTCTCGCGCGAGACCCTTTCGCGTGGATCATACTTTCGCGCGACAGCTGTCTTTCGCGTAGTCTGCGACTCGCATGGATCTGGTCTTTCGCACTGTAGGCTTCTCGCGTGACTTGTTGTTGTCGCGTGGCTTTGGTTTCGCATATGATGTTTTGCCGAGCCTTGATTTGTCTTCTACAATCTCCCCCTAGGCTCGGTGAAACATAATCAATCAAAGTCAATGTTCGCCTTCTTGTAAGATCCAGCATAAGCATACCATTTATTCCTCAGGATCCGGTCAATCATCCATACGTACTGGCAAGATAGAAAGTAAACAGACTCATCAGCTGAGATAGGGCAGTGTAACAGCTTGGATAAGTCGTCTTTGCCAAACTTCATTAAGTCTGCTGGATCAATGATTCGATAAGACCTGTCTATACATTTGATCACAGCGTGACCGGAATCCTTTTCACATCTCCAGGATAGAAGTTGCTTCAAAGAGTTTGGAGGAACTGGAGCATGCACAGGGACTTTTCTGATAAATTTAGGATGTTGATAGACTCGTATCTTCATTGGAGCTTTAGTATTTTCATCAATTCGTGTTGAGTCATCTATCAACTTTGATTTTGCAGTCTTAAAGTCTTTGAAATTTGTGCGCATCTCCCTTCTAATCATGGATCTCATGAGCTCAGCTTCACTGTGATTACTCTCATTGAAGAATGGAGCTTTGCCCATAGAGTATAAATCAGCAGCACGTAAAGTATGAAAGTCTTGTGTGCTCTTTATATAATCAATCTCTCCATTTCTGCTCTTTATAACATACATTCTTTTCTCACCATCATAAGCCCAGCTAATAACGTGAGACATTTCACCATACTTTTGTTTTGGCTTAGATATAAACAGAAAGTGAGCTTCAGTAGGTGGTGGTGGTGCTTTGAACTGTAAACCTCCTCTAGTGTATAGGGCAATCTGACCAGTATTATCTGTCTTTGTAGTATCAGTAGGAGTTTCACCACTCACAGTCTCTGTAGGAATTTCTCCTTCTTCAAGATTAATGTCCTTGAATAATTCCTGAAGATTGTTGCCAAAAATATCTGTGTATTCAGTCTGTTCCTCCAGATCTTCAAAATATCAAGTTCTTCTTCAACAGTTTCAGATGAAGTTTGTTGAAAAGAATATAATTCCTTTTCATACACACTTTCTGTGGCAGGGTCTATTGGATCATATCCTTCTGGATTACTAACACTTGGTCTATCGACATTGTCAGTGTTAGTCTCTCCAGTAGGACTTGAAGAAGAACCTGTAACATTTCCACCATCTCCACCATCATCTCCACCATTATTTCCATCATCTCCACCATCATCATCATCACCATTATCATCTTCATCGTC
Organism: Flaveria linearis; assembly: GCA_024085815.1. Taxonomy (NCBI): domain Eukaryota; kingdom Viridiplantae; phylum Streptophyta; class Magnoliopsida; order Asterales; family Asteraceae; genus Flaveria; species Flaveria linearis. The sequence goes on along the minus strand of CM044007.1, from coordinate 74,462,573 downwards.
ATTCTCATCATCATCATCCTCATCATCATCAGAATCAGCATAATCAACTAACTCTTCATCCTCCCTTTCATGAACAATGGGCAGAGTAACCATGTGTTCTGGCTCAACAAAAGCAGTAGAAGTGTAAGCCTCGGTGATAGGTACTTCAGATGAAACTGGAACATCTTCAGTAGTGCTACCACTTTGCTGTACAGTAGATGTTTGGGCTTCGTTGACCATTTCCTTTTCAGGAACTATCTCAGTAGGAGGTGGGCTTGGAGATCGTCTGCTAGATTCACCAACCACAGTAGTAGATCTTATGTTCTGTGGCTGATGAAAGTAGGTCTGAGAGATAAATTCTCTAAGCTCGTTTAGTTGTCTCTCCAACCCGGATGAGTAGTCAAATATGTTTTTCATTTGTTGCTCAAGAGATGCTAATCTGGTATCTTTGATAGCTGAGTCAAGATGAATCATGGTTATCTGATTAGACTTTTCTTCATTACTTTTCTTCAACTCAGCAATCAATTTCATATTTTCAAAATTTTCCTTCTCCAGGTTCTTTATTCTTTCTTCCAACGTGATAGAACCTGGAGTGCTTGTTGATTCTTCTCTCCTCTGAAACTCAGGAGGAGTATTCAACAGTGTGTCGACATCAAACTCCAAATTCTCTGATGAGGAGGTGTAGAGAAACCAGAAACAGGAACATTAGATGCTCCAGAAACAGGAACTGTTTCTGTTTCAGGACTAACAGTAGTCGTATCAACATGAGATTCTTCCCTCGTGATCACATTTGCAGGTGATCTCTGAACTTCAGAAGAAGTGGTCTGATCAGCCTCTGTAATAACCACTTGTGTTCGTGGTTTCCTGGGAATAATACCACCACGACCTCTCTTTCTCGATGGGAAGTCTTTTCTTTTTGCCATTCGTTTGCGTCGCGATGATGTACTAGGAGACTCTTCCGGGACATAATCAGTGTCCCTGTCTTCCTCTCTTGGTCGAGATGATGTTGGAGTAGAAGGGGTTGGATCAGTCTGAATCACATAAGGAACATTCCCTATCTGATCACTAACAGTATCGGAACTAGAAGCAGAATGAACAACTTCTTCCATTCCTCCTTCATGTGTAGGTTCATCTTCAAAAAGCTTTTCAATCTCTTCATCAATATTTTCTCTAGTAGAGGAAGTAGAAGCACCAGTCTGTGCATCATCAGCATGAGCACCTTCAGCAACCTCATCATCATGTTCATCAATCTCAGAAAATTTGCCGATCTTGCAAAACTTTCACCAGAGCATTTGTTGCCTCTGGCTCCAGTTAGATGTGAGAAAATCTCCTTCTTCACAGTCTGTATACATACTTAGGAGATCTCTGAGTAGCAAGCTCAGGATAAGCATCATTTATCACCAACTGGATAAATCTCGGGTACATAATGAACTTCTTTCCAGGATTTGCTGTAGCATTCTTTACCATCTCCTGAAATATAACCCCAGATATGCTAAAGGGAATGTCATCAACCAATGAAACTAGTAATGAGCCAAACACTGCACTCAAGCTATCCATCCCAGCCTTGAGGTTGCTCAGACAATGAATCACCACATGAAATAAGTATTTCCAGTACGGTGGTAACCATTTCTTCTCAAGACTTGGATATCTGTACTCGTATCCCATACGAGTCAAGCAATCAATCACAGTGTCATCATCAAGTCTAGTTGGTGCTCCTTCTTGATCATCGAATAGAAGAACTCGGTTCAGGATGGACTGAGAAACTGTCACTCGTTTGTCCTTCACAGTAGCTGTGATAATCTGGTTTCCTGCTTGGTCCTTTTCCAGAGCAGCAGTGCTCCAGAAAGAATCTATGAGCTCAGAATAAATAGCAGGATCAGCTGATATAGCATAGACAATACGAGAGTTCTTCAAGCCTTCGATCATAGAATGAAATAGTTCCTTTCCTTCCGGAACCTCGTCCAGATAAGCAACACAATTATGATTCTTGTTAAAGATCATTTGTGCCATCTGCATTGTCCAATAAGATCAAAATTAGAACACTCTTGAAAATAACTTAATTATGCATATAGAATTTTAACACTTAAAACATTTTAGCTTTTAAGGTCTTATTATTAGAAAATTTTATCACTTAGAAATTTTTTTTTTATTTCAAGGCTTAGTCACATGTGAGTACATGTAATTCACTTATGATTTTATCAAAAGTTATAAGTGAGAGATCCATGTACAACAAACAGAATCAACACTTAGAAACATTTTAGAATTTTTCTGTCACGCGAAAACAACTCATGCGAAACTAATCAGTATGCGAAATGATAAACTCATGCAAAATTCAACAATTCTTGCGAAAAATGATTTCATGCGTTAAACCCTTATCACGCGAAATTAGTTTACACGCGATAAGCTTTCTCAAGCGAATTCGCTTTTCGCAACTGTTCAGTTCCTGGTGCGATTCGCACAACCCCAACTTCAAATTAACCTTTCAAAAATCGATTTTAATCCATGAAATGCATATCATTGCTGTCGCCTAGATCTATTAGGTTAATTTCATTCATCAATTTCATTATTTAAGTCCATTTATTTAGATTTTAAGTTCAAGTTGTTAAGTTCCCCTTAACATTGTTCTTCTACAGTAACCAAATCAAACTGTGTATACCTTCAAAATCACACTAGGCACGTACTAGAATGAGATGTGAATCAAAATAACAGAATATGAGTGAAATGATGCAATGTTTTGTGTATGCGAAGGAGATTTTGGATGTGCGCGACAATGGTTTTCGGGTAAGATTTGAGCGAAAAGTGAAAATGTCTTGAACAGTGTGCCTTTTATACCAAAAGCTAGTCACGCGAAAACACATTTTCGCGAAACATCCCTTTTCGCGTGAGGTTCCCTGTCGCGTGAATCAGTTAGTTTTCAAAATTTTTAAAATTTTCAAACTTTTCAATCCTTTTATTTTTAATGAATTTTGTCAACATAAAATGTTATTTACCAAGTGACCAATTATTTAATGAATCTTCAATTTTCAAAATTTTCTTGTTATTTAATTGTCCTAAAATAAAACACTATAAAAGTGAAATAAAAACAAACACTTACAAACAAAATAACAATGGAATAAAAACAATTAAAGAATCAAGATCGGATTTGCTTGTTTTGTAAATTTTCATAATGAGATCATATAGTTCTTTTGTCAAGTTAAGACTCTGTCCGGCTTTATTTAAAATAACTGGTTAAGTTGATTGTCAATATATTTGTCCTTTTAAACTTATACTTCAGGTTTTACTCAGACACATAATGAGTGATATATATATCATGTTTTGTGTTAGTTTGATATAAGTCAGTGGATCCCACAATCAGAACTTCTGTAGAATTATTATTATCCTTCAAGACACTATTGAGATTTTTTTCAAGTCACCCCAATTTGATTTAAACCATGCATTGATGATCAGTGATACCATTTATTGTAATCCTAAATATAACTATTTGAGCATAACTAGCCTGAGAAATAATTCTTAACCCGGAATATTAACAAGTTTAAGGACTTACTGACAGCCATTCGGACTTACGTCTGCCCTCTCAAGATGTTTAGGACTTACAAGCCATTCGGACTTACATGCCCCATCTTTCGATTTTGCCTTCCAAAGTAAAAACTATTCTCAAAATAGAAAATAGATACCATATAGTATGTATGTCTTTTAGACATATCTTTGATTTGTTGTGCTTCTTTGGCATCTTTATCCTATATGGCCTTTGATGTTGGCATCTTTTGCTCAATTATTTTCTTTTTGTATTTTTCTTTGTTTTTGTTTTGATTTTTATCTTTTATATATAATATAGTTATGATAATCACTGAATCAATCATATACAGGCTTGAGTATGACAAGATTATATCTCTCAGTCTGTGTTAGAACATTTTTGGCACATAATCTGATATGTTCCCCACTAAATCATATTTCTTTAATTCAAGTGTAATCACTCAATTATGATCTTTTCATTTCTGAAAGCAAAGCCTATCAACATATCAAACATAATCCAAGTGTATTCGTATTTAAGCCTTTGAAAGTACTTATACTCGTTTTGAACTTTGTAATATCATTTCTCATTTAAGCATGAAAATTTCTTCTTTTTGATTTTGGCAATCCTTTGATCTTAACTCCCCTAAGACCAAAAAATTTTATATTTTTCAGAACTTGCTTTTCTAATTTTCTCCCCCTAAAATTGTGATTGTCCTTTTAAGAAAAAGAAACAATTGCAATTTTATTCATTATTAAAAACTGAAAAATCTTGTTGTGAAGATTCATTAAACCAATTTATCCAAAGTTAATCATTCCCAATGATTGCACTAGGAAATCAAATCGAGAATGATCAAACGCCTTGGTAAATAAATCAGCTATATTTTCAGTTGACGGCACTTGTTTAAGATGAATAAGTTTACGATCAAAACAGTCGCGGATAAAATGTATGCGGATGTCTATGTGTTTAGTTTTGAGTGTTGGATGGGATTTTTCACGATGTTTAAAACTGCCGTGTTATCACACCAAATTGGTGTGTCATAAATGTTGAGACCATAATCGAGAAGTTGTTGCTGAATCCAGACAAGCTGGGAACAACAACTCGAAGCAGCCACATATTCAGCTTCGGCAGTGGATGTAGAGACAGTGTTCTGCTTTTTACACTGCCAAGAAATGAGTCGGTTGCCCAGGAATTGACATCCTCCTGTGGTCGATTTCCTGTCTAAGTTACAACCACCATAATCACTGTCAGTATAAGCAAATAAATTGAAATCGGAATTTCGAGGATACCAAAGACCAAGTTTGGGTTGACCCTTGAGATACTTGAAAATCCTCTTGACAGCTTTCATGTGTGATTCCTTTGGATCACTTTGATAGCGGGCACACTGACAAACAGGGAACATAACATCCGGCCTGCTTGCAGTGAGATACATAAGGGAACCAATCATCGATCTGTAAAGATGTGATCAACTGATTCGCCTAATGGATCCGGAGTAAGAGTAGGACGAGAAGCCATTGGAGTTGGAGCTACTTTGGAGTCTTGAAACTTGTATTTCTCAAGAATTGTCTGAACATACTTTTCTTGATGAATGAGAATACCGTTTCAGATTGAGTAACCTGAATACCCAAGAAAAATGAAATTTCTCCAAGTGAACTCATCTCAAACTTCTTCTTCATCACCTCTTCGAACTCCGTGCACATACTATCATTTGTGGAACCAAAAATAATATCATCGACGTAGATTTGAACCAAAATAATATCATCCCCTGATTTTCGTATGAATAAGGTTTGATCAATTGCACCTCTTGAATAACCATTTGCAAGCAAATGTTCAGTCAGAGTTGCATACCAAGCACGAGGTGCTTGATGTAAACCATATAAAGCCTTATCCAACTTGTAAACATAATCAGGATGATCTGGGTCTTCAAATCCAGGAGGCTGACAAACATAAGTTTCCTCCTTCATTTCTCCGTATAAAAACGCAGTCTTAACATCCATCTGGTACACCTTGATGTTCATGAATGAGCAAAGGCTAAGAAAATGCGTATTGCTTCTAGTCTTGCAACTGGAGCATACACTTCTTCATAATCTAAGCCTTCAACTTGATAAAATCCCTGCACCACAAGGCGTGCTTTATTTCTAACTATAACACCCTTTTCATCCGTCTTATTCCTAAAAATCCACTTTGTTCCAATCGGAAGCTTATCTTTTGGTAGTTCAACAAGATGCCAAACATTGAGCTTCTTGAATTGCATCAACTCATCCTGCATTGCTTCTATCCAGCTGTTTCTTTAAGTGCCATTTCCACATTCTTGGGCACTGTTTGTGATAGAAAGCAAGCATACAGACATGTATTGATTGCTCCTGATCGACTTCTGGTAACTACACCTTCATGCAACGGGCCAATGATTGCTTCAGTTGGATGAGTTTTATGTATTCTCAATTGAGGAATCTCATCTGCAACCATTCCATCTTCCAAATTTGTAATATGTTCAACATTATCAAGAACTTCTTCAGTATGTGAGATAGAGGCACATAAGTTTCATCAATTGTGTCATCTGAAATAGGAGTTTCAGAAGCATTTGACACATTTGGAGACTCATCAAATGGAACCTGAATGATCTCTATCGGTGTGTGTATAGTGTCTGAAGAAGATGAAGATAACGGAGAACTCAACGATTCTTCCAGCTCCTGAGTAGGAATTTGTTCTGAAGAAATATCTAAAGACTCAGAACAGGCAGATACTGGCACAGAAACTGTCGGAAATCTTTGGATGATGAAGTGGTAACAGAATCATCAGATATCAAAGAAGGAAGTTCCTCAATTATTTGGTTATCCAAGGAGAGTGATTGAGAATTAGAGTCTGCAGACAAAGATTTAGAAATATTAAAATTTATGAACAAAGATTCATAATCATAAACCCATGAAGGAGCTGAACCTGCATCAGTTATGTTGAGTTCGTGCCAATCAATGTTAAATGACTCGATTATTTGTCTAGTTCTTTTATTATAAAACACGATATGCAACCTTATTGGCAGCATATCCCACAAAGTAACATTCATCAGCCTTTTCAGAAAATTTTGAAGATGATTCAGTTGTATGCAACAAAGTGCAATAACAACCAAAGGCTTTAAAATATTTAACTTAGGTTTGTGATTATAAAAGATTTCATATGGAGTCTTATTTAATCTTTTGTTGATTAACACACGATTCTGAACATAACATGCAGTATTTACTGCTTCTGCCCAAAAGAATAAAGGTAATTTGGCGGCAGAGATCATTGTTCTAGCAGCTTCAATTAATGTCCTATTTCTTCTTTCTGCAACCCCATTCTGTTGTGGAGTGCCAGCAGCACTGAATTGTCTGGCAATTCCCTTGGATTCACAAAACTCATTCAGAGTTTGATTGCAAAACTCTGTCCCATTATCACTTCTGATGCATTTTACCTTTTTCTCTGTCTGATTCTCCACCAAAGTAATGAATTTGATCAATAGAGGTGGAGTCTCATCCTTAGATGCTAAGAAAAACACCCAAGTAAATCTTGAAAAGTCATCAGTAACAACCAAACAATAAGATCTTCGACCCAAACTTAGAACACTTACTGGACCAAAAAGATCCATGTGTAAGAGTTGTAAGATTGATTCGACTGAGTTGTGTGCAACTGGTTTGTGAGGAAGTTTATGTTGTTTACCTTTTGAACATGACAAACAATGTTCAGTTAAATGATATTTTTTTCAGGTAAACCAATTACATGATTTCCACGTACAAGTTTATTCATGTTTTTAAGATGACATGTCCTAATCGACGATGCCATAACATGGAATCATTCTCCGAGGCTTGGATAATAAGCAAGAGGCTGTTACCAAAGAATTAGAACAATGCATATCAAGAAGATATGTGTCATTGTCTCTCGGAGTCCTCATTAAAACCCATTCTTCTGGAACAACAAAACCTGGTTTAATATTAAGCATTCGTTATTAGTAAAGTGTGTTGAATATTGTTTGTCACAGATTTGAGACACACTTAGTAGGTTATGTTTTAATTCCTCAACAAAATTAACATTCTCAAAACTCAGGACGCCATTTGTAACTGTACCCCGTTTTGTAATTCGTCCTCCTCTATCTCCTGCAAATATCACTCTTCCTCCGTTGTATGATTGCACATCTTGTAGTAATGATAAGTTACCCGTCATATGTCTAGAGCAACCGCTATCAACATGCCATAGACTGTCAGTAGCCTTTCGCGGTTGTCCCTGCATTAGTAACAAAATTACTTAGATTTTGGTACCCAAGTCAAACATGACTTGAGCACATTCTGAGTTGCAGTAAGACAAAATGATTTGAGATTATTATATTTTGTTTGCACAACATTCTTTTCATTTATGCTTTTAGGCTTGACATTTTCGTTTATATCATTGGTCAAATTTTTATCCCGTTTGACATTAAACTCATTAGCAACCTTTGATTTCATATTATTTGATAATTTTCCACGAGTGAAAAATAATTTCTATTATGAGAAATAGAATTATGAAATCTTTGTTTACTTAATGATTTTTGTCTAAAAGGACAATTATTTGCCAAGTGATTTGTGTTTCCACACTGAAAGCATCTCTTCTGTTGTGTGTGGAAAACAAACTGTGGATGACAATTATGAAAATTGTCATAAAAACCAAAGTCAGATTGACTAGGTTTAACTTTCTCCACAGTCTCTCGAATCTTTGTCTCGTTTGACAATTGCAAATTCATCTTTTGCAGATTCGAGGAAATCGAAAAATTATGACTACTTTGATGCGGAGATTTGGCAATTTTGACTTGTTGAATTTTTGGTGTTGAAATAGGAACAGTCTTTGAAGTTGCTGGAGTAGGACCAGACTTTGAATGTGCTGGAGAAGGACCAGGCTTAGATATACGGATTGGTGCTGGAGAAGGACCAGGCTTTTGAATTGTGAGATTGCATGCAGAAGAATTATTCACTTGCAAATCTGGGCTACAAACATCTTGATTCACAAGGTTAGCATTATAATGAAGTTTATTTTTAAAGAATCGAGAATTCGTTTCTTTAAAAATATGTTCTTCATTTTCAATTACACCCTTAGAAATGAATCGACTCTTAAAATCATTTTCAATTCTTTCCTTTTGATTAGCCCTTTGATTTGCATTCAAATGATTTTTACTATTAGATTGCAACTCATTCAAATCAACCTTCTTTTCATTTCCAGACAAATTTTGATTACAAGCAAATTGTGAAACTTTTACATTCTTATTATTTAAACATTCATTCTCATTCTCATCCTCACTCTCACTTTCCCAATCTTCAACCAACCCATCCACCTTCATTTTATCTGCAAAAAGATTTTCAGATGATTGTTTAGTTTTGGGTGCTATGATAGGATCAACTGATAAGTTTATCTTAACAGAAGGTTTTAAGTTTTGAGATGGAGAAAATCCAATCCCATAGACCATATCAGAATCACAAATGTTCTCAGATGAAGGTAAACATGAATAATCATGATTAATTGGAGGTGCAATGTTAGAAAACCCAACACCACATTTTCCTCCTTTGATTTTCTGAGTCATTTGTGACTTGATTATGCCTTCAACCATCGTTGATGAAAGTTCAAATTTCTCAACAGTCAATTTAACCGTGGCTAATTCACTGTTGAGTCTGTTAATTTCTAGAGCGAGTTCATTATTTCTGTTTGTCAAGTCATTATTAGTACATTCTTTATCATGAAGATTTAATTTCAAATTATAAATTGTTTTGTTTAAACCTTCAAGTTTGTCTTTAAAAATCCTTTCATTTGACTTGTGTTTACTAGCTTGATACTGAAGTTTTTCAACTTCCATTATCAGGCTTTCATTGTGAACTCTGTATCTTTGAACTTTCTCAACACATGCATTTTGACATAAATCATCATATACCTTGGGTTCTGAAGTTTCCCTTTCAGTTTCCTCTGTCTTCTTAACCATGAATGCTTTCATGTTATCAGTTGGTTCTTCCACTGGAGCACTAACAACAGTCTTTTGATCAATACATGTGCTTTTGACTGTGAGCTCAACAGTGTCATTTTCAAACACAATCTTATCTTCATCAACCTTCTCAACCTGTTCTTTCTTCTCAGCTTTCTCTTTCTCCTCTTCAACTTTCTCAATCTTTTGATCAACTTTCACTTTCTCCACTTCTATTCTCTCCTCCTCTTCTTCTTCTGTAGCAAACAAGCCCTCCAACAAGTCATCAGACACGAATTTAGCAAACAAGTTTTCTTCCTCTTCTGGTTCTGGCACAATCTTTGCAATGAGTGCATGAGACAAAGTTAGATCAAGGGCCTCCATTTGATCGGACCAATCGTATTCAGCATTTGTTTGAGAAACTAATGCTTTATTGCTACTAGAAGTACCAGCTTTGTCTTTCTTCTGCTCTATCTCTACAGTCACCATCTTCTTTGGGGCTTCATTTTGAATTGTTTTTGGTTCAGTACACTCTCTGGCGAAATGACCTGGTTTGTTACAGTTGTAACACCTCAGGTTGGATTTGTCGAAACCGATTTTGCTAGAATTATTAACACCAAACATTTTCCTTCCAGTTCTTCTAGCAAAATTCTTCGCCCTGTAAACTACCATGGCCATCTGATATTTGATGTCGTTTTCTTCAACATCATCCGGATTAACTTGTTGAAGATCATCAACAAGAATATTAGGAGCAGAAAGTCTTCCGGCCATAAAAGCTTCATAACTTGTCATGAAAGTAGTGAAAAGAGCAAGATGCTCCTCAGCGATTTGGACAGTCTGTTTGGATGGATTAGTGGTAGCAACATAAGCATGTTGACCACTATGAGAATCTTGAGGTTGAGAGACTTGTTGGTGGATGATGGGGGAATAATGTTGAGCTGCTGGAACATGAACTTGATGAGTTACTGCTGGTTGCATATATGAAGAAGCTGCACTTCCCGATTGTTGTTGCTGACACATTTGTGTATAACTGACATAGTAATTTGGATTACTAGCCATCTTTGCGTAGAGAGCAGTTCCTTCAGCACCTAGAGAACTGAGATGATTAGCAGCTCGCTGCTTATCATCCATAGCATAAGACTTGATAGTTGAGATGAGATCAGTCAACTGAAGAGTATACAAGTCTTTGGTTCTCTTTATCAATGTACAGTTGTTATTCCAACTGCAAGGAAGTGAGTTGAGTAACTTCTTGTTCACAGTAATGGGTTCCATAGTAATACCAGCACTCTTCATTTTTGTGACCAGTCTAACAAACCTGGCCATTTGAGCTTCCAATTCCTCACCAACAATGTGATTGAACATGTTGAATTCTTGATTCAACATATCCTTCTTGCTCTCTCTCATGTCTTTGTTGCCCATTATCTGAGATTCCAGAGCATCCCATAGCACTTTAGCACCCCTGAACTCTTGAAACTTTTGTGAGATCTCAGTAGTAAGAGCCATAGTAATTGCAGCATACGCCTTATCATCCAATTCCAGTCTCTTGATGTCGTCTTCATCCCACAAATGTTCAGGTTTCTGAACCATTTCTCCTTTGTCATTTTTGTACAACGGAATGTAAGGACCATACTGAATGGATCTCCACATTTTAGGTTCCGTATAAATGACATATCTCTCAAATCGAAACGCCCAATCGGTATAATCATCTTCACATAAAAGCCTCGGTGGCTTGTTACCAGTTCCAATCTCAGTGTCTAGATGAAGTGAAGCAGTAAGATGCTTCAAATTCGGTGTAGTTGAAGCCATGATGAGCAGAAAGTTTAAAATCAGAATTCTCGTGTGAAATACAAACTTGTGCGAAATCAGGTTTCGCGTGGAAAGAGTTTTCGCGAGAAGTAGCGCTTCGTGCGAAATTCCAAAGATACCTTTTATGCGAATCGCACAAAAAGGTGAAATAACTGTCTTTGCGAAAACAACACCTTTTCGCGTGCGAGAACTTGCAGATCAAGCGAAAACGTCGATTTTGTGCTGAAACAGATTACCAACTGTTTGTTCTTGCGAATTTCACCTCCAATTCACTGATTAAGTTTGATTGAACCCATTTTAATCCAATTTTAATGAATTTTAAGTCAATTTTAATCAAGATTAAGCTTAAAGTCCACTAATTCAGTTCAATTCGGTTCTAATCAGTCCAAATCCTCCACAATCGAGCAGCATAACTTTGCCATTTCAGAATCTAAGGTAATCGATGATGAATTCTTCAAAAATCAGGTAGAACTCAATCCAATTCTTCTCCAAATCGTGGTTCAAGAGCCTAAAGCTCTGATACCAATTGTAAAACCTCTGAAAACTCCCAAAGAACAGTAACACACGATCTCAATCTTGTGAATGCGGAATATAAACAAGATTGGAATAGAAAAGAAGAATGGATTGAACAAGAAATGCTTCTTCAATTAGAACAAACAACCTATTACAGGTCTTGTGCGAATTCGCACAGATAAGTATGATGATGAACGAAAAGCTTAATTACAAAACGAAATCTAGCTATTTATACTAAACTACGAGTTCTCGCGCGAGACCCCTTTCGCGTGGATCATACTTTCGCGCGGCAGCTGTCTTTCGCGTAGTCTGCGACTCGCATGGATCTGGTCTTTCGCACTGTAGGCTTCTCGCGTGACTTGTTGTTGTCGCGTGGCTTTGGTTTCGCATATGATGTTTTGCCGAGCCTTGATTTGTCTTCTACACCGCTAAAGGCCTCAAAAATGACGAAAAACCTGTCGCCCCTAATGCCTTAAAGTCGCCGCTAAAACCCTTGTGCAGATATTACAACTTCTTGCTGTATTTTTCAGTTTTTCCCTATTTCCCAACACAAATTTTTACATAACAATCTGCATATTCTGCATACATTCATACACTACAGTCAACGTCCATCATTTTCATCATCTTCATCGTCTTCATACATTTAGTCAACATTAATACACTACAATATTACATTCTAAACTAAACTAAGCCTTCAATTCGTTAAAAACTAAACTAAGTCAAGTAGTCAACATCTATTCATACACTACAATATTACATTCTAAATTAAGTCAACATCCATCAATTAAGCTTCATCATTTTCATCATCTTCATCGTCTTCACCGTCCTCATCACTAACTTGTTTATGTTGCCCGTAATTTTGAAGTTGTTCTCTAAAATATGGTTCTTGAAACAAAGCATCAATTTGTTCCTACAATAAAAATCATGTTTAAGGTCAAACTAATAACATTTACCCGTGTAATAACATTTACCAAACTAATTCTAAAAGTGCACATGGCATATCAAATTATAAAAAAACAGTAAGGTCATGGTTAAAGCGCATATAGGTCATGTATACTCCTATTTTCACTCTAGTTCCATTTGACCCATATCAAATTTTAAATATGCACATGACACATCAATTTTTAGAAACAAGCATTAGTAAGGTCAACTTGGTTAAAGTGCATCTAGATAATTGTACTCTAATTCCACTATAATTCCATTTGACTCATCAAATTCCACTAAAAATAGTAAGTTCACATTCTAATTTCACTCTAATTTTATTTGACCCATTTAACCCGCAGAGAAGATTTATCAAGCCATGAAAGAATCAAATTACGTTTGCCCATTTGACCCATTCTACTTAAAGAACAATAAAAAACACAAGAATCTACCCGGATGTAACCATATTCATTAGTAATTTCAATCCATTTGACCCATAGAGAAGATTCATCAACCCATGAAAAGCATGAAATTCCATTTGACCCATTTGAAACATTCCACTAAAAGGACAGTAAAAAACATTCTAAAAAACAATAATCTACCTAGATACAACCATATTCATTAGTAATTTCAACCCATTTGACCCACAGAGAAGATTCATCAAGCCATGAAAAGAATCAATTCCATTTGACCCATTCCACTAAAAAACAGTAAAAAATAATCTAAAAAACAAGATGATATTCCATTTGACCTATTTGACCCATTCCACTAAAAAACAGTAAGTTAAGTACTTTTAAAAACAACAAGCTACCCGGGTGAAACTATATGCATTATGTAATTTCAACCCATTTGACCCATAAAAAAGATTCATCAAACCATGAAAATCATCACGTTACTACATTAAACCTTCAAAAGCATAAAGTTACTTCTAATCTCTATATATTTTGTGTTCCTAACAGGAATCTTCATCCTATAAATATTATTAATCTTAATCGTTATCTATATAAATAACCTACTACAATCATCAAACGGGTCAAACGGGTCAAACTAATAACATTTACCAAACTAATAACATATATATAAATTTAAGGTCATTATAAAGAAATGTTATTGTTACCCGTGTGAATGCGACCGTTGGCTGCGGTTGAGACTTATCATGGGTAACCGGGGCTTTAGAAGAAGGTTTGAACCCAATCCCTCGGATCCATCCGCGCCTACTACCGAGTACGTTTTCAAACGCATTCACTTGATTATCTCCTTCAGTTTGGGCAGCCAACTCATCCTCTAATCGCCGCTGTAGTTTACAAAAAGTGAATTATATATGCAAGTAATAAAAATTAAATTTAAATAGTTACTAACAATTGTTTCAGTTGCTGCGCTATCAATCGTTCCATCTTTAGCTGTATGAGCATCAATGAACGTCTGTAGGTGACTTTGAGCCTGTTTAACATTAAATATTATTTTTATTACAACTAGTACGTATAAGAGATATATATATATATCATAATATATAAACCAAACATTACTTTTTTATAAGTTGTGCTGCTATAAGACGATGTCCCCCCTCGGTTTGGGTATTTTTGAAGTTGACGATTTGCTTGGTTAACGAGTGACTGTTTTTGATGCTTCTCTGACATGAAATGTCTAATGGCACTCTCCCAATTAGCCGGAGTCATCCCTTCAGGAACATTGGATAGAGCTCTCTCGACATCCCCTCCAAACTCTCGAAAACACCTTTTTGCATCTGCCTTGCGATCTCTGTATCGCTTCATGTATATTGAATAAATTCCCAACTTTAACTTAGATCGATCAACGTCCCGATCAATCTGCTCTAGATCGAATGATTTCTAAAAAAATAAACAAAAAAAGTTAGTCAAGTAAAAAACAAAGATCTCGACATAAGATAAACTTAAATAAATCATTTACCGCGAGGTGCTCGTATAATGCAATCTGTTGAGCTTCTGAAACCTGTCTCCAACTACCTTTATCAAATGCGATGTTCCGCCACATGTATAACCCCACTTCCCGGCTAAACAAATCTTTCTTGTGTCCAACCGGGGTAAAAGTCGCTTGCCTGTCAAATTGCAAACTTAAACGCCCTCCTTCCAAGACCTCAGATTCTAGGCGATAGTTTTTTGCAATTCCACGAGTTTTCCTACGAGGTGGTGCTGCAAAATCAATCAAAAATTATCATTCACAATAAATAATTATCTGTCACAGGATTTATAAATAGTTTATACTAAGACTTACAACCCTCCTCGTAGTGTCCATGCCCAGATCCAAAGCCGCCAGGTGGTGGGGGGTCCTGTCCAGAACCATCTCCTCCATGGCCCATCACATCGGCCATCATGTACAGTATCAAATACGCAAGGGAAATCATACTGAAATGTTATAAGATATGGAAGTCAAAAATATAATGTGAATACAGTTTTGCAACCTACTTTAAAATATAAATACAAATACAATGTGAATACAGTTTTCCAACCTACTTTTAATCAGACCCCTCAGATATCTCTCCCTCAGATACTTCAGTATCACTCTCAAACCCCTCAGTGTAATAATCCGATTCGTCCTCGGACACTTCATCATGCTCTCCCTTAGACAATTCATCGGTCTCATCCTCGGACACTTCAGCGGGCTCACCCTGGGAAGCAGAACTGCTTGGCAAGTATTGCCTAAAGTCGATGAACAATCTTATACCAGAGGAAGAGTTGTTATGGACAACGTCAAGATCTTCGGGTAAGTCATGGTCAACATTTTGAACATTCTCGTCAACTGTTTGTACATTCTCGTTCAACGGTAGATCCCATATTTTTCGATGATTAACTTGCTCAACGACCCATTTGTTGTTATTGTTTTGGTTTCCTCGAGAAGGTTCTTGGATGTAGAACACTTGTTTGGCCTGCGAAGCAAATATGAGTTGATCTTCTTTGTCCCATTCTTGATCAGTGTTGATACTTGTGATATTATTTCAAATCTAACACCCCTTCGAGTATCGTACCACTTGCACTGAAATAGGACAGTTGAATAACCATTTGGATAATGCATCTCAATAATCTCTTCTAATTGACCATAATACTTCTCACTATTTTCTCCTTCCACTAACACACCAGAGTTTTGTGTTGTATGCCGTGCATCACGGTCAAGTACCATAAACCTAACACCGTTTACTATACACGCGGTGTAAGTAAAGACATTTATACTCGCACCCATGGAAATAGAATACAACTCTGAGTGAAATTCTGGAGAATTTTGTTTTTTCATCGAATAGACCTAATATAGTTAGAAATATATAGTTATACACATGTTATATAGATATGTATAACTAACTGACAACTATATATGTATTACCTTCTCAAGAAACCACATAGGAAAATTAGTTTGAACATCATCATGGGGTTTTTCAGATTTGAATTCACTACATTGATAATAAAAATATACAAGTAAGGAAAAAATAAATACTTAACAAATATATTATGAAAAGTTAATGATAGTAACACTTACTTCATGTAGTTCCTAATTTCTTCCATGCTATCGAGGACAAACCATTCCAATTTTAATTTTTCGCTTACAGAAAGATGTTTGATCTTCAAGGCACTAGCCGGACGACAAAGAGACTCAAACACCCACAACTTTCTTTTTTCGACAACAACATCCTCGTTTCTGTCGGGGCGATTGAATTGAGTTTCAACATCTCGAAGGTACCTCGAACAAAATGATAGAGCTTCTTCCGCAATATAGCTTTCGGCTATACAACCTTCTGGCTTTGCCTTGTTTCTGACATAATTTTTAAGTTTTTCATATATCTTTCAAATGGATACATCCATCTCATACACACTGGACCTCCAAGAATCGCTTCATCAGGTAAGTGCAAAACCAAATGAACCATGATGTCAAAAAAAGCAGGAGGATAGATCAACTCTAACTGACATAAGATTGTCAGAATGGCAAGTTTTGCTTTCTTCATATCTTCAACCAATAATGTTCTAGAACAAAGTTGCTTAAAAAACATACAAGATCGATTATTGGTGTATATACATCCCTTGCCAAAAATCCTCTAACCCCAATTGGCATCAAACGTTGCATTAGAATATGACAGTCATGAGATTTCAACCCAGTAATGTTTGTATAATTATCTGTCACTCTCTTGCTAATATTAGATCCGAACCCATCTGGCAATTTAACATTTTTAATAAACTCACAGAAAAGCTTTCAATCATGACTTGGAATGAGTATTTTGGGTGCGGCTTACATAACTTGCCATTAGCATTTTTTTTCAACCACAACGTCTTTCGAACATCTTTCGAATGTTTAGCTTTCGATCATGGCCTCGTGACTATTCCCCATAAATATGTTTAAGGGTTTAAATCTCTACAAGTGCAAGTTGATTAAATGATAAATATTCGAACCTATAGGTATTTTTATCATGCACATAATAAATAGTAGAGATGGTATAAGTACTTGAATCCCTATGCTTTATTAACGCATGATTTTTAACCTAATAAGATAATAAACAAGTTACCAAAACCTAAGAGAAACCCAACCCTACAGGAACAAGCAATGGATACTTTGCAGGTTGTGAACGGGCATCTAACATGGTTTTATAATCAAAGTGATATATAGGAAATCGTTGATTGTTTGACGTCATTAATATAATTTTTAAATACGAAAAAAATTTGATTACAAAAAAGAGATAGCGAGATAGGGACTGAGGAGTATTACTTGATAAATGCTCGGGCAAAAAAAATTTGATTACAAAAAGAGACAGCGAGATAGGGACTGAGGAGCATTACTTGATAAATGCTCGAGCATATCACTTGTAGTTCTTAATAGCGTGTACAATATGATAATAATTGTCTTACGATTTATCAGAACACTAAAATCGAACCGTAAACAACCCTAATTCATATTTAGCTTTCTTAGCCACGGGGGCAAAGTTGTCACACTATCCTCTACGAAGGTTTAAACTCAAGGAATCAACATGCTTTTGATTTTAATTCTAAATTTTGTTTAAGTCTTTATCATGTAATTAATTGAAAAGATGTTGCCACATCAACAAAAGACTCATTTAGTTCTTTTGTCCTTTCTTGGTTAATTAGAGTAAATACAACTAAATTTCATATAAAATCAAACTACATTCAATTCACTATCCTAAATTTCACATGAAATCCAGTCAAAATTGAGACAAATAAAAGTTAATGTTACACACGAACCAAATATAAGAAAATAAAACCAAAAAATTACCTTCAAAAACAGATCTAGCGGGGACAGAAGTAGCAACAGCGGCGACGATCGCGAGGCAGCAGCTGAAAGGGGCCGGTGAAGGGTGGTCAGCGATGGATAGTAGCAGATCGATGGGTGGTCAGTATTGGGGATGAGATGGAGGCCGACCGAGAGCAGATCGGCGGCTGATCTTCTGATCGGAGAGCAGGCTGACGGAGAGCAGGCCGACGGGAGGAAATGTCGATGCCGGCGAGGTCGGGGTGGTCGGCCGGCGAGTGGTGGCGGGTCGGCGACGAAGGTGCAGGCGGTTGGAGGTGAAAATCGTGGAGTCCAAGGTGCAAATTGTCGGTCGATGGAGAGGGGGCCGACGGGAGCAAATGCCGACGCCGGAGAGGTCGGGGTGGTCGGCCGGAGAGTGGTGGGGGTCGGCGACGAAGGTGCAGCGGATTGGGAGGTGAAAATCGTGGAGGGAGAAAATGAAATGGCGCCCTATTGCCGCGATCTGCTATTAGGTGAAAAGAGCATTAGCGGCGACGCGTCGCCGCTAAAGGCGTCGCCGCTAATGCTTTTTGTACGGTTTAATTTTAGCCATCAGATCTGCAGTTGATCGACGTCCACAATTTTGTTGAGAAGCCGTGGCCGCTAAAGCATGTGTCGCCACTAAAAGTGGCGCCACTAATAATAAGGTTTCTTGTAGTGTGAAAAATGAGTGAACAAAATAGATGTTTAAAGAATGAATGAAATGAATGTTTTATGAATGAATGTTTCTCATATGATTAAATGTTTTTCCGTCACGATTGAAAGGGTGTCTGAACACAAAGAACGAATATTTAATGATCTAATAATGAAAATACATAACAATCCTTGTATGGGAATGATGGCTCTTGTATGGGAATGATGGCTCTTGTATAGGAATGATGGTTGTTGTATGCAAAAATGTTGCATGGCCCTTTTATGGAAACGATGTTATGGACCTTATTCCTTTGTGGCAGTCCAACGATTGTACAACTAGTTTATAGGTTGACTTTCTGATGCATAAGCGAGGATTCCTTTTTAGAAGCAGAGCATGTAAAGGAATTTAGTTGCAAGATCTTTGATGTGGGATGAAGAGTGATAGCTAGCGCATACATGAAAATGGAGAACTTTAGGTTTCAGTATGGGTCGATGTGGGATAAGAGCTGTAGGGTGTTGAATATTAAAAATCATTTTGGCTTCTAGACTCAGAACACGAAATCATGCGAGTTTAGTAGCTATCATAAATTACCAATTAATCTGGTAATTAATTTGTTTAATATTTGATGTACAATAAGCTAAATGAGATGTATAATTTCATTATACTAACACTAGTTTTAGTAAACCTGTGTATTACACGAGAGTTAAATTAATAAAATATTAAAGAGAATTGAATTATTAATAATAAAATGATATACTATAAGACATGATAAATTGGAATTACGTAACAGAAATAACTATAAGTAATTAAAATAATGATACAAACTTAAAAAAAATTCAAAGATAAATTAAACATTTTGTTTCAAATTAACATTTTAGAAAATTTTCATTTTTAAAATTTTCCTTACTATAATTCCCTATTTAATTATTTTGTTTTATAAAAAATTTACTTTAAAAAAACAATTTCAAAATATTACATAAAAATAGTTTATTTTTAAAAAAAAAAATATTTTATATAAAATTATTTCTATAGAAACAACATTAATAAAAAGATCACTTTCTTAATTTATTAAAAAACTAATTATAATTATAGTGTAAAAATAAAAAAATTATTATTATAATTAATGTAGTTATTTAATAGTAGAGAGAAGCAGGAAAAGTTTGAAGATAATATTTACCCTTTTATTAAAATTGAAAAATATGTTTTCCTCTTGCACATAGTTCATGCATAAATATATATATGCATGTGTATGCTTATTTATCAACTGAATAATTAGAGGATTATATTTTCATTTCTGAAACATTTGATATCTATATTGTATTCTAGTTAATATATATTTTTAAATCAACTCTATTATCGTCCGCTTTTTGAATCCAGTTGAACTGGTTCGAACGGTCCAACCAATGGACCGTTAATACGGGCGGTTCACTATTTAGACTGGTTCTGAAAATATCGCTTAAATATGTTTATTAATTACTAAAACAACAAAAATAGCAAAGGGCATTTAGCCTAATGTATATGGGTGTAATAAATGATACTCTCTTCTTATGAGATTGATGGTTCTAAAAACTGTAGAGTATAATTAAAAATAAATTAGAAAGTTGTATGAGTTGTGGTTAAAAACAAAAAAGCAAAACAACATAAATGGAAAAAATATAGAGATGAATTAAAAAGCATAAAGATGAATCACGTATGCAAAGACGAAGAAATTATCTACTAGAATGTGCTTCAAAAGCAAATGTGACCCCTCTCACCATATACTTACATATATACATATAAATTTTGTGAGAACATACACAATAAATTTGAACGATTTGATTTTAGAATCAATGATTCATATTACTTAATTTTTTTCTTCATACATACAAATATATAAAAATATGTAAATTATATACATAAAACTATTAAACTAATTTGATTATATAAGTTCTAATTTCATATCGTTTAGTTACACATGTTCATGTTTTATTATTTTATGTATACATATGTACGTAAGATTATACACGTAAACAAATGATTCAACTGCTTTGCTCGTACTTTTTTTTTATTTAATAGGTGATTTGTGCGAAACAATAACCATTACATTCATTCTCTTTTCCTTTGGTATTAAATTTATTAAATAGAAATTAGATTTTTTTTATTATTCTATTAAAATATAGTATTCTTAAGTTCATCCCTCTAAGGTGTGTGTCTCTGTTGGGATGATATATAGTGTATAGAAGACTTGTCACATCCCGGCGGAAGCCTGAAGCGATATTTGGATGTGACTTTTTGATCAGAACGCAATTGATTACAAGGAATTTAAAACATAATAAAATGAAAACATAAAACACATATTGATTACAAGGAATTTAAAACACAAGAAAATGAAAACATAAAACACATACTTCATATATATATATCATAATTTGGATTACATCATTACATATAAGTCAAAATTTGATATAATCCTTATTACAACATTTTATTTAGCTAACATCTTCAGGTGCGATGAAAGTGCGCATCCACTACCACACTTCCATCATAGATGTTAACTGTTAAACTAACACAAACTAGCCCGACTACTTCTCCCCATCCGTTGTAGACGTCAAAGGAAAAATCAATATTGTTAGTCATTTTTACCTGAAAAAGCATACTTAAACAGTCAACATAAAGTTGGTGAGAACATAGGTTTATATCCAGACAAAATATTTTGTTGATGCACCAATTACAACCAAACCTGTTCACACACATAATCATACTGTCACGAAATAATCACAAAATCAGATAATATTACATCTCAACTCTCATTCGATTAGGTGCAGGAAAATAGCATCACAACACTCATCCTGTTGGTGCAAATATTCTCCTAAGTAGCGCTACTAATATTATCAAACGGTTCCTCATTCGAACTAATAGTTGTATCACAAATGACAGTAAGTCTCAAAATATTTTCAAAAATAATGCATCAACATAACCAGTATGCTTTTTCCCTCTAAAACTTTACAAATACCAAAAGGTCAAAATGAGGCTATGAGTCTCACCGTGTCTCCAAATTGTAACCTATAAAATAATTTATAAAATTAGACATAAATTTCTTTAAAATTTTAGAACCTCATATTTTATTACTTCTAGAAGATTTAACTGTAAAATAGTCAAATAAGGTTACCATAAAATTCTCAACATTTATTCCATTATACATAAATAGTTATAATTATTCCAAAGTCTCCATAAATCATAAAATTAGCTACTGTTATCCAAAAATCATAAAAAATTTACAGGATGTTATTTCAATAGTCTAGACATAATTTTCTGGATGTCCAAATCCCAACAGATTTCTTTCTGTAAATCTCACAATATTCCCAAATTTACTAAACATACTTATATATATCCAAAAATTATTAAAGTTATAAAATCTGTTGATCTTGATTTATCATAACTTCAGTGAATGTTTCATAATTTATGGTACTGGTTAAGTATTTCTTTAGATTTTTCTACTGCAAATAACTTAAAAATTCATTTTTCAATAATAATAATGAAATAAAATACCAAATAATTCCTGGAGCTTTTATACTCCAAATGAGTCATTCTGTGATTTTTCCAGAATTTTCCCGAATTATTTTGTATTTTTGAATATTTTCTTTATTTTTAAATAATTTATATAAATTACTTTGTTTAGTATATTTTTATTAAAATTTAAAGAAGGATAAGTAAATATTTTTCTAAAAATTTTCCAATGTTTATTCCCACAATCGCATTTATTTAGTATTTTTACTTAATTTCTTTAATATTACAAGATTAATTCTCATAAATTCCAAAATGTAATTTTTCTGTTTTTATAATGATTATTTGCTTTATTATGTAAAGATTATCTGGATATATATGTACATACATGATAGAAAGTCATATGACCATATGTATTTAAACATGTTTATGTATGTATATATGTATTAATATCTTGATATGTAAAACTAATTAGGGTTAGAATTTTGAAAACCTTTTGGTGTTGTTGTTGCTACGGAAGTCAAGGCAGCCGGTGTTTGGTTGCTTGAGTGATGACGATAGTGTTCTTAGAGTATCCGAGAGGAAACCGCGATGGTGGTGATGGAAGGTGATGGTGATGTTGTTGGGTTATAGGAGGTGGTGTTGGTTGCGGGTGAGGGTGATGGTGTAGATGGTTGTGTTCGAGAGATAAAGGTGATAGTGATCGTGGTTTGTTCGATGGTGGTGCTAAAGGGACCCGAGAGAATCAGGACAACAAGGGCGATGGTGTGCGGCTTAGAACTTCCGAATGGCTATGGTTTGTGGTGTGTGGTTTGCAAAGTGTCCGAGTGAGAGGTTTTAAGGGGGTTCGGCCGAGTTATGCAATCATGAAGCCTATGTTCTAGCTTAGGTGAGTCGAGATGAGAGGTGGCGGTTCCATGATGTCTTTGGCCGAGAGGATGCCACCTTTCCTCTATTGAAATGATTATGGTGGTGTGGTGACGAATTGTGGTGTATAGGGTGGTGCTAGGTGGCGGGTTATGGTGGTTATTGGTGTTAAGATGGATTGAGTCATAATTTTATGTTTAGT
Organism: Flaveria linearis; assembly: GCA_024085815.1. Lineage (NCBI taxonomy): Eukaryota > Viridiplantae > Streptophyta > Magnoliopsida > Asterales > Asteraceae > Flaveria > Flaveria linearis. The sequence goes on along the minus strand of CM044007.1, from coordinate 74,439,448 downwards.
TCATTGTTTAAACCGGTTGGTTTAGTGTTTTATGTGTTTCCAATTAGCCGAGTGGTATAATAATTAACTTGTGTTGTGATGTTTTGGTTGGGTTACCATGTTGTTGTGGTACCTAATTTACGTTTGCATGAGTGGTTTATATCTACATTTAGTAGTATAGATAACCATTACAAAACATATATTCATGGCTATGCATAAATAGAATATATATATATATGTACATGCAAAACATTCATACTTTAATTTTATACATGCATGCAAGCATACGAAATTTTCATATATATATGCATGCATACGTGAATTTCTAATATATGCACACGTAAATTTTTCTAATATATATGCATGCATGTAAACATGCATACATACATTCCATATATTTATGCATGCGACATGTATACGTAAATTTATATATATTTTGACATAATATCGTAATTAAAAATTTTAGGGTTGTCACATTCTCCCCCTGTTAAAAGAATTTCGTCCCGAAATTCCTTGGAGTGTAACTTCTTAAATTTTTGAAAACTTAACTGATTATTACCTTTGAATAAGTGAGGGTATTTCTTTTTGATCTCATATTCTCTTTCGCATGTGTATTCTGGTCCTCTCTTTGCATTCCATCTAACTTTTACGATGGGAATTCTATTTCTTCTTAACTGCTTTACTTCTTTTCCTACAATGGCTACTGGTTCTTCCACAAAATAGAGTTTTCTATCTACTTTGACTTCTTGAATTGGTACCTTTAAGGTTTCATTGGTTAGACATTTCTTGAGGTTTGACACGTGAAAAGTGTTATACACTTCACTTAATTCTTGAGGTAATTCCAACTTATATACCACAGGACCAATTCTATCAATGATTTAAATGGACCAATATACCTAGGGTTTAGCTTACTGGATTTTCCAAACTGAAAGATTCCTTTTGAGGGAGATATCTTTAGATAAACCCTGTCTCCTATTTGAAATTCCAATGGCTTCCTTCATTTATCTGCATAGCTTTTCTGTCGATCACGAGCTGTTTTCAATCTGTTTTTAATCTCAGTGATCTTGTCTGTGGTTTCTTGAATTAATTCAGGACCTGTGAGTTGTCTATCACCTATTTCATTCCAACATAAAGGTGATTTACACTTTCTTCCATACAAAGCTTCAAATAGAGCTAACTCTATACTAGAGTGATAACTGTTATTGTATGAAAATTCTATTAATGGTAGGTGACTATCCCAATTTCCACCAAAATGTATAGCACAAGCTCTTAACATATCTTCTAGGGTTTGTATTGTTCTTTCACTCTGTCCATCAGTCTGTGGATTATAAGTTGTACTTAAATTCACTTGGGTTCCTAAGGCTTTTTGTAATGTTTGCCAGAACCTGGAAGTAAACCTACTATCTCTATCTAATATAATGGATACAGGTATTCCATGTCTGGACATGATTTCTTTTATGTAAATTCTTGCTAATCTCTAAATCTTATAATCTTCTCGTATAGGTAAGAAATGAGCTGACTTAGTTAATCTATCTACTATAACCCAAATTGTGTCGTATCCATTTCTGGTTCTTGGTAGCTTAGTTATGAAGTCCATTGTAATTTGATCCCATTTCCATTCTGGAATCTCTGGTCGCTGCAGGTATCCTAAAGGTTTTTGATATTCGATTTTTATTCTTGAACAGACATCACATTGTTCCACAAACTCTCCGACTGGTCTTTTCATGCCTGGCCACCAGTATTGGCTTTTCAAATCTTTGTACATTTTATTATTCCCTGGATGCATGGAATATCTTGACTTATGAGCTTCTTGCAGAACAATTGTTCTAATCATGTTGTTGTCAGGTATCCAAATTCTTCCTTTAAACCTCAGAATTCCATCTGCTTCTTCTTTTATGTCTTTTAATTGTCCTTTTAGTTTTAACACATCTTCTTGTTGAGCTTCCCGAATTTGATTTAACAGGTCTGAACGTAGTTCCATTCTCATAGCACGTACCCATAATGGCTTAATTCTTTCTTTCCTACTTAGAGCATCAGCAACTACATTTGCTTTACGGGATGATACTTGATTTCACAGTCGTAATCACTTAGTAATTCTACCTATCTTCTTTGTCTCATATTTAACATCTTTTGATCAAAGATGTGTTGCAGACTTTTATGATCCGTACATATTGTACACTTAGTCCCATACAGATAATGTCTCCAAATTTTCAGTGCAAATACTACTGCTCCTAATTCTCGATCATGGGTGGTATAATTCGTTTCACTACCTCTAAGTTGTTTGGTTGCATATGCAATTACCTTGTCTTTCTGCATTAAAACACATCCAAAACCTTGACGTGATGCATCACAGTATACTATAAAATTATATGTCCCTTCTGGTAAAGCTAATATGGATGCACTACATAACTTACTTTGAGGAGTTCAAAAGCTTCATTCTGTTTTTCTTCCCATATATACTTTCTATCTTATTGGGTCAATTCTGTCAATGGTTGAGCTATTCTTGAGAAATTTCTATAAATCTTCTGTAATATCCTGCTAAACCTAAGAATTGTCGTATTTCAGTTGGGGTTTTTGGAACTTCCCATTTCTTGACTGCTTCAATCTTTGATGGATCAACCTGAATTCCATTCTGGTTAACTATGTGTCCTAGGAATTGTACTTCTCTTTTCTAAAATTCACATTTTGAGAATTTTGCATATAACTTTTCCTTTTGTAGTAATTCCAAAGTTAACCTTAGGTGTTGTTCGTGGTCTTCCTTATTCTTAGAATAGATCAGTATGCCATCTATGAAAACTATAACAAATTTATCTAAATAAGGTTTACACACTCTATTCATTAAATCCATAAACACTGTTGGGGCATTGGTTAATCCAAATGGCATTACAAGAAATTCATAATGCCCGTACCTAGTTTTGAATGCAGTTTTGGATATATCGTCATCCTGTACTCTTAATTGATGATATCCCGATCTTAAATCTATTTTTGAAAAATAACTAGATCCTTGTAATTGGTCAAACAAATCATCAATCCTAGGGAGAGGATATCTATTCTTTATGGTAACTTTATTGAGTTTCCTATAATCGATACACATTCTAAAAGTTCCATCTTTCTTTTTAACAAAGAGAACTGGTGCTCCCCAAGGCGATACACTAGGACGTATAAATCCTTTATCTAATAATTCCTGTAATTGGGTCATGAGTTCTTTCATTTCAGCTGGTGCTAAACGATAGGGTGCTTTAGCAATAGGGGTTGTTTCTGGTATTAAATCTATTTTAAACTCTACTTGACGAGGGGGTGGTAGTCCAGGTAATTCATTAAGAAAAACATCAGGGTATTCATTTATAACAGGAACACTTTCTAAATTTCCCTTATCAATTTTTGCATCAATTATGTGAGCTAAGAAAGCTAAACATTTCTTATTTAAGCATTTTTGTGCTTTTTCACAAGAAATCAATTTCACAATATCATTTGGTCTATCACCGTATATGCAGAGAGTTTTGTCTTCCTTAATCAAAGGAATTTTTATCATTTTCTTATCACAAATGATTTCAGCATGGTGCTTACTCAACCAATCCATTCCTACCATAACATCAAATCCTCCTAATTTAATAGGAATTAGATTTATATCAAAACAATACTCATCTAAAATCAAAATGCCGTTAGGAATGATTTCGTCAGCTTCTATTATTTTACCATCAGCTAATTTTATCACATAGTTATCACTTAATTTTTCAGATGTTACACTAAGTGAGGGTCTAAAGATGTTTGAAACAAAACTACGAGTTGCTCCTGTATCAAATAATACTGTTGCGTACTGGTTATTGATAAGGAACGTACCCGTTACCACTTCCGGTTCATGACGAGCTTCATCAGCTTGTATCACGAAAGCTCTTCCACGGGGGTTGTTCTGGTTAACTGGAGCCTTGCCTTTTCATTGTGGACACTCATTATGAAAATGATTTTCACTTCCACACTGAAAGCAGACTGTTTTAGGGTTGGTAGGGTTTTTGCAGTCTCGAGAGATGTGCCCTTTCTTCTTGCAGTTGTAACAAACCACTGTCATACAGTTCCCTGTATGATATCATTGGCAAATATTACACTATGGTTGTTTTTCCATCCTCTTTCCCTGGGCTGTTCCTAGAAATTTTTTGGTGGAGGTCGGGTTATTCTCTTTGAAGGTTCTCTCCAGATCTTCTTCCTGAGTGGTATTCATTCCATTTTCTTTTCTCCCCTACCTGTGGATGGCTCAATGATCCATTTCTGATCATCTCATCTGTCAAACTTCCTGACAGGATTACTGCTTCTTGGAAGGTTTTGGTTCTTGCAGATTTCACTAACCCTCTTATTTGCGATACTAGTCCCCAAATATACCTCCCTATTCTTTTTGTTTCCGGGGTTATCAGATATGGTACTAACTTGGACAGTTCATTATACCTGTCAGTATATTCCCGGTGGGCAGCTCCTTTCATTTCTAGTGCTAAGAATTCAGCCTCTAGTTTTTCTATTTCATTATAAGGGTAGTATTTTTCTATTACTAGCTTTCTAAATTCCTCCCAACTTATTTTATTCATGACATTCCTATCTCTAGTGTGTACCTCTATTTTCCACCAGGACTGTGCCTCTCCTTTTAAAGAATGCGAGGCAGACAGTGTCTTGAAATTTTCAGCACAGTTACTGATTTCCAAAACTCCTTCCATTTCATCTAGCCATCTCAAGGCTTGCACAGCTCCTCCTCTTCCATCGAATTCCTGGGGTCTGCATGACATGAAGGTTTTGTAAGAACATCCCTTTGAGACTCCATTCAGAATTTCTTCTTCCTGTCGCCCATTTGTGTTAATGTTTTCAGGCTCTTCTGGTGGGTGTGAGGTGGTTCCAAAATTTAGATTTTGTTATAGTTGAGCTATCAAGGTAGGTAGGGTAGCTTCTATTTGTTGGGCTACTATTTGAGAAATCCTGTCATTCTCATTTGTGTCAGTGTTCACATGTGTTTCTTCTCCAAGTCGGGTTCTGGGTCGTCCCACCCTAGCTGTTTTTCGGATAGGCTGGGTGTTTCTTTTTGGCGGCATGATTCACTATAGTGAATTTATAACATCAGTATCATAAATAAATATTCTAACACAAAATTATTTAGTATATATTAAATAAATACTTCAACATAAAAGTACATATATAATTTGGGTTCTTATTTCTTTTTCTCTGCTAAGTTAAATTATAGTTTTTCTAGTTCCTACGAATCCACTTCCATATCCTTGTGAAGATATTCTTCTTGGGTATTTTGAGTTTCTTGATGTCCTTATGGATTCTCCAGATTCCTAGCTGTATTTTCTTAAGTTTTCTAAGAGTTTGCCAAGCTGTTTTCACTTGATCCAATTCTTGTCTTTTAGTTACCTTATCCTTACTCTCGGAGGAATTAGAATACTGCATTTCTATGTCCTCAGCTTGCTTAGTCATAAACCTGTTCCCACGTTGTATCTTTTTCCTAGGGGTCTTAATTGTATATCCTCCAACATGTACCGGAGCACATCGAACATAAAATTTTGATTCTTTTTCCAGTTGAGGGATTTCCATAGCTTGTTAGGGTTCTGGTTCGGATGTTATTTCTTAGAGTTGCTATAGTCTGGTGATGTGTATGTTGAAAACCGACTTTTATCGTGCGTAATTCATGCGTTCTAGTTACTTTATGCATTTGAATGGTATTACTTTGTGTACTTTATGATTTTGTAGGAATTGGTGCATAAAGTGGCGAAAACGGCTTTCATGAGTTTCGGGACAGATTCGAGTTTAGAGTGTCAAATCAAATGACTTGAAGTATGTGAATGGAGCAAATGGAATGGTAGACACAAGTGGGAACAAGTTCTGATGATCAAGGAGGGTTAGTGGGCAAGAAACTGGATAGAACGCTCCAAGCTGCATCACGAACGCTCCAAGCTGTCCAAGCTGCAGGAGGGGCGCTCCAAGCGCCCAAGGGGGCGCTCCAAGCGCTGGTTTCGCTGGTTTACGGTTTTCGCGATTTGCCCGATATTTGACCATATAAATACATTCTAAACATTAGGGTTATGTACTTTTAACTTTTGGGGGCGGCGAAGAAAGCTTTGAGGACGAATTTTGAAGGTCTAATCGATCCCGATTCATCACTCGAATTCATCACTCGAATCTTGTAATCGAATCATGTTTTCTTCTATTGATTTATCTTTTTCTTTGATTATGCTTAGCTAAACTCTTCGTAACTGACTTCGGGTGAATAGTTTAATTGACATGGGTGTATGATTGGTTTTCAATTGTGATGAAGGAATCGTTTTATGTAATCCGAATCCTTGCGATTAATCGAATTAAAATAGTTATTGAATTGAGACTTGTGTTGATTTCATCAATTGAATAGATTATCTGTTTTGTGACAAATTGATTGATCTTGATGCATAGTGTGGTATTTGTAAGTAGGTATTCATATAGTCATTGATCCAACAACAACGAATTGAATATCACTTTGATTAATCATTGCTGAATGGTGTTTGACACTGTTTTCATCTAAACTGTTAATTGGTTCGCACATGTTGATAGACTAGGATCCCGGAGTCGGTTATTTTCCTTTTGATTGTTAACAATTTTATACGAAAACTCAAATCAGCATAGGTATCGCAAGCCACTTTTAATATACTGTCAACATTGAACTATTACAACCATTGTTCCCTGTGTTCGACCCCTTTCCATTATACTACAATTAAGTGTTAGGATTGGGTTTTTATAAATGATTTTGATACACCTTGACACTGTTATCAAAATGGCGCCGTTGCCGGGGAACAATTGCGCTTAGTATTAGTTTAAATTTTGTTTTTTTTTTTTTTTTTTTTTTCGTTTATTTTATTTGTTTTCTAGATTTACCGGGTATTTTTTTTTGTTTAGTGTGCGCACAGGTGACAAGTTTAGTGCATGCATACAAGAAGATCTGGTAAATCATCTCCATTGAGATTCGATCCGGAAATTGAGAAGACCGCAAGAAAGAACAATCAAATCAGACTACAGTCAAAGAAAGGACGAAAAATGGGTAATCCCGAGTATGAAGATGCTTCAAATCCAGGGAAGAAAACGGTTGGGTTTGATGATGAAACCAACCCATTCTCACCACAACACGAACAACCCAAACATGGGATGCCAGCCAACACATCCTCTTCTCAACACCAGTCAACACCACCACAACAACAAAATCCAACCGTGCAACCTAACCAACCACAACAACAACCACCTAGGGAATTCGCAGGATACCATCAATTCAGCCCAGCCCCATATCACATTAACAACCCACCACCAACTCAACGTGACTCGGTACCTCAAAGTAGGCCTGTAACTCAAGGTAGACAGAACGTAAGGGTTGAGGATTTCGGGGATTATGGTAATTCTAAGGAATATCCGGGTGACTATGAGGATGAGCCTGAGTTTGAACGAGATGATGGGTATGATGGTAATTATGACAATCAGGCGAGTGGGCAAGGGTATGAATTTGCTAGAGAACCAGTGCACCGGGCACCGGTCAACAGAGAAAGAGCCCCATTTCACCGAAATCGAGCTCCTGTGCATGATAGAAATCAAGTACCGCGAGGTGTACCCCACTTCAATAATCCACGGGGACCACACTTAAGGTATGTTGATGGTGTTCCGGTTGTTCAAGAAAGAGCCCAACCTCAAGGAGTTGATAGTCATTTCAGGCCAATGGTGGTACCAAACTCCTCTGCTATAATACCTCCCACTTCAGTTAGAGGAAGACCTTTTGAAGTGAGACCACAGTATTTGGGCCATTTACCCGATTTCTATGGTAAACGAACAGAAGAGCCATATTTGCATATTTCAGCATTTGACTCCATTTGTTGTACCATTGGTGCGCCCGGGTTCACACCAGAAGATGTTAAACTGATGCTCTTTCAGTTTACTTTGAAAGACAAGGCGAGAAGTTGGTTCGCCACTTTGCCACCGGGGTCGATTGGTACATGGCAGGAGATGCAGGAAGTGTTCTTAGAAGAGTATTACCCAAACAGTAAGACAAGTGAAGCCAGAAACGCGATCCGAAATTTCCAACAACATACGGGTGAAGAGTTTCATGAGACATTCACTAGATTCAAGGAGATGCTGAGACAATGCCCACATCATGAGATAGCAACTTGGGAATTAATAAAATGTTTGTATGATGGGTTGCTGCCAGAAGATCAAAGAGATTTGAAATCCATGAGTGGGGGGACTATCTTGTCTAACATTGAAGCAACTGATTGGGGGTACTTCGAGCAGTTGAGTGCGAGTTCAAAACGGCAAGCACAGTCTAGCAGAAAATCGAGTGCAAGACCAACAACACTGAAAGCAGTAGATACGAGAACGGAAGCACAGATAGAGAAGCTAAAACAAAAGAATCTACAGCTTGAAAAGCAAATGGCTAAAATGAGCCTAGGTAAATCTAGTGAGGTGAAAGTTACTAATTCCTTTCCTGTTTGTACAGGATGCGGAGAGGCAGGACACGCTACAGAAGATTGCCCGGAGTTCTTGGGACAGGCTGAAGAAGAGGTGGAGGTTAACCAGGTGTATGGAGAACGCAACAGAAATGATTTCAACTCTAACACTTACCATCCCAATCTTCGCAATCACCCTAATTTCAGGTACGGAAACCCAGATAACCAATTGAACCCTAATTTCCATGGTACTGATGTGCAGGCAAGGAGTCAAAACACTCAAAACAACCAAGGTGGTCAGCAACAGTATCAAAACCGTCAAAGTGGATACAATCAAGGGGGTTATCAAAGAAACAACTACAACCAGGGAAATCAAGGGAATCAAGGGTACCAACAAAAAAACTACCAAAAGCCACAGAATGTAGAAGGGGGAAAAGATTCAATGATGGCAATGCTAGAGGAGATGAGAGCAATGAGACAAGATGTCAAGAACCTAATCCAAGGTAACGAGGTGAGAGATAAGACTATTACAGCTTTGTCAAAACAGGTAGGACAGTTGGCCTCAGATTTTGCAAGAAGAGAGCCGGGTAAGCTACCAAGTGACACCAACACGAATCCACAACATCTTCAGTCATCCTCTGGCGGTGCAAAGAACGGGAACGTCCATCAGATAAGTGCCATAAGCTTTCTTCGAAATGGTAAGATTTATGACAACAAGGTTGGAAATTCATCATCACCTAGGGAGGTTGATGGTGAAATTGAGGATTTGACCAATAGAGAGGAGAGTGAGGATGAGCAGGAAGTGATTAAAATGAATAAACAACCACAAACTTTTAAAACACAAGAGCCAAAAAATTTTAAAAAGGGGGATGATAAAACGACTGAAAAGATGGTGGTGAATAACACCGTCCCTTTTCCTTCGGCTTTGTTAGACCCCAACAAGAAGAAGATTGCAAATAAAAGGGGCCCACAATCGGATGAGATGTGGGAAGTTTTTCAACAAGTTAAAATTAATATACCTCTTTTAGATGCAATTAAACAGATTCCTGCTTACGCGAGGTACCTGAAAGATATGTGCACTCAAAAACGGAATCATAAAATTCCAAAGCAATTAGCAATGCAATCAGATGTGAGTGCCATTATTTCAGGTACTCTTCCTCAAAAGTTACAAGATCCAGGGGCACCAATTATTTCTATACAAGTTGGTGATTTTCAAATGACCCGTGCTCTCTTGGATCTTGGGGCTAGTGTGAGTATCTTACCGGGTAGCTTATATGATCAGTATGATTTTGGGCCACTCAAGAAAGTGGAGACCACTGTGATTTTGGCCGACTTGACACCTAAATTACCAAGGGGAACTTTAACTGATGTAATTGTTAAAATTAATGAGTTTTATTATCCGGTTGATTTCCTGGTTCTTGATTATGTTGCTGTTGATAAAACCAAGCAACCAACTGTGATATTGGGTCGTCCATTTTTAGCCACTTCGGACTCACAAATTAACTGCAGGTCAGGTACGGTGGACATGACATTTGGAAACCGGAAGATGCGAATGAGTGTTTTTGGTCATGTTTCTAACTCGCAGGTCACTGATGAATGTTTTATGACTGAGATTAGTGCAGGAAAAATGCCTTCTATGATTCCAACTAATGAGGAGGATGGCACACTTGAGGAGATAGCATTATTTGGTAAATCTTATGCAGGTACAGTGAATGGCTTGGAAGGGATTGACCGGGAGATTGAGGTGATGGCAGTGCATCAAGGACCACATCCGTGGTCATATCAGCATGAACCATTACCGGACCATATTGACACGAAGCTAAAGCCGTCGTTGGAATCACCTCCAACACTTGAACTCAAAGAATTACCGAAACACCTTAAATATGCATTCGTTGGTGAAAATAACACTCTTCCTGTTATTATTGCTGCAGGTTTGACTGGCGAACAGGAAAAGAGTTTGATGGAGGTGTTGGTAGCTAACCGGGCTGCTATAGGATGGACGATTGCAGACCTTAAAGGCATCAGCCCAGCCATTGTGATGCACAAGATCATCACTGAAGAAGGAGTGAAGCCATCACGAGATGCTCAGAGGCGGTTGAACCCAAACATGAAGGAAGTGGTGAAGAAAGAGGTGCTGAAATGGCTAGACGCAGGGATTATTTATCCTATATCTGATAGTGCGTGGGTTAGTCCCACTCAGACGGTGCCTAAGAAAGCCGGAATACAAATTGTCCGGAATGAGAATGGAGAGGAGACAACCACCCGACCGGTGACGGGGTGGCGAATTTGCGTTGATTACAGAAAGCTGAACGCGGCAACTTCAAAGGATCATTTTCCATTGCCTTTCATTGATCAAATAGTTGAAAAACTGTCAGGTCAGAAGTTTTACTGCTTTCTAGATGGTTACTCCGGGTACAATCAAATAGCTATCCACCCGGAACACCAACAAAAGACCACATTTACCTGCCCATACGGTACTTTCGCGTTTAGACGAATGCCATTCGGGTTGTGTAATGCCCCAGCCACCTTTCAAAGGTGCATGTTGAGTATCTTTTCAGACATGATTGGGGATTCACTTGAGATTTTTATGGACGATTTTTCTATTTTTGGAACTTCATTCGAAACATGTTTAGAACAACTAACAAAGGTTTTAAAACGTTGTGTCGAAACAAATTTGGTTCTAAGCTGGGAAAAAAGTCATTTTATGGTGAGTGAAGGTATTGTGTTAGGTCATGTTGTGTCTGAACGTGGGATGGAGGTAGATAGAGCCAAAATTCAGGTTATATCCACTCTACCACCTCCCACCAATGTCAAAGGGGTAAGATCGTTTTGGGACACGCGGGATTTTATAGGCGGTTTATAAAAGGGTTTAGTTCCATCACGAAACCATTGTGCAAACTTTTGTTGAAAAACCAACCGTTTATTTTTGATGATGAGTGTGTCAAAGCATTTCACAATTTAAAAGAACAACTTGTGGGAGCCCCAATATTGCAAGCACCAGACTGGTCCAAACCGTTTGAAATTATGTGCGATGCTAGTGACTTTGCAGTTGGGGCTGTTTTGGGTCAACGAGTTGATAAGAACCGGTTGCTATATACTATGCTAGTAAAACTTTGGATTGTGCACAAATAAACTATACAACTACTGAAAAGGAATTGCTTGCAGTTGTATTTGCTCTTGACAAATTCAGATCTTACATATGGGGAAGCAAGGCGATCGTGTACTCAGACCACAGTGCGGTTCGTTACCTTCTAGAGAAGAAGGATGCAAAACCACGATTGATTCGTTGGGTTTTATTGTTACAGGAGTTTGATTTAGAGATACGAGACAAGAAGGGGACGGAGAATGTGGTGGCAGATCATTTGTCACGCTTACCACATATCGAGAATGATACGTCGAATGACATTAAGGAGACTTTCCCTGATGAGTTCTTGCTTGAGGTATCTACAGCTCCATGGTATGCTAACATTGTTAATTTCTTGGTTGCAGGTACATTGCCAGAGCACTGGAGCAAACAGAGAAAGAAACGGTTGAGAGAACAAGCCAAAAGGTATATCTGGGACGAACCAGATTTGTTCAAGATAGGTGAAGATCAATTGATCAGAAGATGCATCCCGGAAGAGGAAGTTAGGGGTGTGTTAGGTTTGGCTCACGCATCAGCATGTGGAGGACACTTTAGTGGTCAGAAGACGGGTCATAAAGTGCTTCAGAGTGGTCTTTATTGGCCAACAATGTTCAAAGATGCTGGCGAATTTGCAAAGCATTGCACTTGGTGTCAACGAATGGGGAGTGTTCAGATGAGAGATGAGATGCCCATGCAACCGATTCTAGCGATCGAGATATTCGATCTATGGGGCATAGACTTCATGGGACCCTTTCCAAATTCGGGGGGTAATCTGTACATATTAGTGGCGGTAGACTACGTCTCAAAGTGGATTGAGGCGGTCGCCACTAAAACCAATGACCATAAAGTGGTTTGCAAATTCGTACTTGAAAACATTTTCTCTCGATTCGGAATTCCCCGCGCAATCATAAGTGACGGGGGATCACATTTTAAAAATCAGTTTTTTTCTAAGCTACTTAAACGCTATGGGGTAGATCACCGAATTGCTACCCCATACCATCCACAAACCAATGGTCAAGTAGAGGTTTCTAATAGGCAGATAAAAGAGATTTTGCAAAAAACCGTGCGAGCCGACCGCAAGGATTGGTCAAGTAAGCTGAATGACGCCTTGTGGGCCTACCGCACGGCTTACAAAACTGCCATTGGAACCACTCCGTATCGGTTGGTCTACGGGAAGGGTTGTCATTTACCAATTGAAATCGCTCATCGTGCTTTATGGGCTATTAAGAACGTTAATGTAGACTATGACAATGCAGGTAAAATCAGGAAGCTGAACATGACTGAGTTGGAGGAATTGAGGAATGAAGCGTATGAGTGCCAAGAAGCGTACAAGGAAAAAACGAAGAAGGTGCACGACGCGAAGATCAAGAAGAAAGTCTTCGAAGTTGGTCAATGGGTTTGGTTGTACAACTCTCGTCTCAAGATCTTTCCGGGTAAGTTAAAGAGTAAGTGGAATGGACCGTATCTAATTACAAGAATCGGTGATCACGGGGACATCGAGATTGAAGATTTCGAGGATCACGTGAGACAAGTGGTGAACGGTCATCGATTGAAGCCATATTTGCATTTGAATGAGATCAACGGACCCGGAAACGAAATGGAAGCATTGACAGTGGAGTTGGTACTAAGTGACGAGAACTGAAAGAACGAAGCCTTACGTCTAGCTGAAGACGCGTAAACTTAGCGCTCACGGGAGGCAACCCGCAAGTTGTAAGTTTTTCTTGTACACGAGTCAGTTCCATTTAATTTTTCTAGTGCAGATGTGTGCGCTACGACACAACGTAGCTCGTCAGTGAGGGATGCAAGTCAACCGTAAGGAAACCCAAGTATTCAGATGTGCTCAGTATGATTAAAGGGTTAATTGTGCATTCGGGACAATGCACGAGTCTTTCGGGGGTATGGTTGAAGAAAAAAAAAAAAAAATTCAAATATTTATTTTATTAGGTAATTGTAATAGAATTAATGAAAAAAAAAATTAGATGATAAGATAAATTTTTTATTAATTAAAAAATTTTGAAAATGTATTTGTCATGACCATGACATAACAGTAATGCCCATGACATTTGCATTGTCAGGAGCTCAAAAGCTACTGTCATGACTATGACCATTTTTGTCATGGCCATATCCTGGTCAAACTTTCAAAAAAAAAAAAAAAAAAAAACGTGAATAAGTCTGCACTTCCCCCTTTCTTCTTTCACTATCACCATCACCAAACTCTTTCAAAACCCTAAACCTTCCTACAACCATAACTTCTTCAATCTTCAACCAAATCATACGAATTCTATATGGATCTTGCTTAATTTTTCGAGAGCAACACAACCCTTGCCTTGGTTTTGCAAGAATCGCGACCGATTTTTAGATTTGGTGACCTGCAAGTGACGAAAATTTTGAACTTTTTGTGGGTTTTTGGAATTCTTCATCAAGTCTCCTCTTTTCTCCGAGTCATAAGCAAGCAAGGTATGTGTTTAGTGTTTTTATCATGTGTATGGCGAGAATCACAATGTGATGTTTACAACTAAGATTTTAGGTAAGGTTGATATGAAATCCATGGATATTGAGCGTTTTAAGCTAGAATAATTCATCAAACCCTTGGTTTGTTTATGAGATTATTGTTTATCATGGGTGAAGAGTTAATTGATTATTGATTTTGAGAATGTGATTACCATCATCATAATGTCTTTAGAATCCGAATGTTATAAGATTTTTGTTCAACAAATTGGCAAGTAAAGTTAAAACTTGAATGTTTAAAAAAAAAAAAAAAAAAAAAAAATGGTGGATTGGGGTTCCCAGTAGATGAATCAAATCTCTTTGTTAGAATTTATGGGAAACAAGTGTGGGGATGCACTTGTGGTGTTGGTTCATGGTTGGGCATCAAGGCATCATGTCTTTTAAATATGGCAATTCAGGTTCTTAAATGATTGCTAATTGTCGATTTGTTTAATTGTAGGAAAATGCCGCCAAGGACGCTTAATCTTGCAAAGGCTAAGAATGCAGAAGTAGAAGAAGCAAGGAAGAGAACTCAAAGCAGGAAGAAAAGGAGGGTGGAGGAAAGCGAAAGTGAAGAAGAGGCCGAGCAAAGTAGTGATGAAGATGATGAAGGTTATGAGGACCTAGGTTTTGAGTTAGACGTGGATGGGTTACCAAAGTGGGGAGAGAATACAAGTTTGAGTAGGTACCCGAAGGAGTGCCAAAAGCAAATGTACCTGAAGAAAATGAAGGCCTACATGCCCGACAATCTAAGATTATTTATTGGAGAGCGAAAGGTGGTTAAGGAGGCATTCGACAGGTTTGGGGTGTTTAACATGTTTAAGAGGTTGGGCTGGGAAGCGATTTTGGATTTTCGTCGGATTGACGACACGGAAGTGTATTTGGAGGAGACAATTGAATGGTTCTCAGGTGCCCAGATGGTAGGGAGCAGCCCGGATGTGGCTAGGATTTGGGCAGAGGTGAACAACAAAACTGTTGAGATGTCATTCAAATCTCTTCAAGCACTAGGTAAGTTTGACAGTGGATCCTCTATGGGCCCATATGTGTATCCGGGAAACAGGGAGTTAAAAGGAGATAAAAATTCTGAGCGATGGAAAGCGATGATGTTGGAGTTGTTTGTAGTCCCCAGCTCGGTGAAAGATTTCACAAAGTGGCCTTTATTGAAGCTGAACTTGAAGCCTATGCCACTTTTGCTGCTAAAGATTTTGAACTCCAATCTGATGCCCAGAAACAGTGATCCCACTAAGGTACGCGATCCTGAGGTGATTGTGTTATATGCATTGATGACAGGACAACCCGTCCTTTCCTGTAGACATCTGATTATGCAGAATGTTTGGTGGGCGAGAATTAAGAAGCAAAGAACAAGTATTCCACATGCTCGTCTTATTTCTGCTATGCTGAAGAAACAGGGTGCCGTGAAGGGACGAAAGGGTGAGTCTTTAGCTCATACACAGTGGGATCTTAATAGCATCCAGAAGGGTAAGATGTTTAAATACGAGTTGACTGAGACAAAGCATAGAATCACCGTGGAGAAGACTAAGAGAGTAATCGAGGTGCCGAGAGAGGGTGTGGACCCGAATGCAGTGGATGAGGAAGTGATGACAGATGCAGTCGGGGGTAGTGAGGAGGACTTGATGCATACTAAGGTGGTGAGTATGAGACCACCAGAATACGAGGGTTGGGATGCTTACCAGAAATTTCAACATGATCAATCCAGCCGTTGTCATCTAGAGGTTTTAGAGGAAATTCGACAAGGCTTTCGGGGATTACATTTGGCTCGTGAGATGGACATTAACCTTAGAGCGCGGGACGAGAATCAGTTGCGTATGCATCAGGATTGGCTCAACAGAGTCCCGGTGGTGCGAAACCCGCCATATGTTGACTATGCCTCGTTACCTCCTCGAGGTCCTGATGAGCCAGCCCTACCCACTCCTTGGGTGTATCAGTCGATGTGGCTTCCTGATCAATACTCCGCACCACATTATCAGAGCACGCCGTTCCAGCCTCCGCCATATCAGTATCCACCACAGCAGAACCAAGGTGGTGAGGGTTCGAGCAGCAGCACTGATGCATTTGACATGAGCTCGTGGCATGAGCAACTGGGCGGTTTCTTTGGTGGGCCACCGGGCCCCACATTCAGATGAGCGTGAGATTTTGATTAGCTCAAGTTTTGGAGAGGTGCATTTGATTCGAGTTTTGAATATGGAAGATATGTAATCGGGTAATGTACTCTTTCTAACTTGAGTAGTGTTTGTTTCGGGATGATGAGAATAAATAATAAAATATCGGGGTGGTTGGGAGGTGTTAGAGCCAAAAGATCGGTTAAGTTATTGAGGTCACACACATCGGGTAAAATGGAATGTTTGGCAAGTTCATTTGAGCTGTTTTATCTATTTTTGGTCAAAAACCCATACATTGAGGACAATGTATCGCAAGTGTGGAGATGGGAAAGGGAAAGCACATTTTGGAGAAATAAATATTTGACAAAATTGCAAAAATTCAGAAAATTTGAAAATTTTAAATTTTTTCTCCAAAACGGGTTGAACAGGTTGAATCCCGGGGTAAAAATTGATCTCTTAAAGTGTCTTTGAATAGTTATTTAGCAACTTTTGGGATAGGTGGTAAGGTTGTAAAGGAATGCCTAACTAGGGTGAGTCTAAACCTTAGGTGTAGTAAACTTGCATGATCATGTCGGTAACCCTAATCCCACCGTTTCCGTGAGAATATATTGAGCCTTATTAGTTATAAATGATTAGACATGTTGAGGGAACCGTGGTGTAGCATACTCTTTTAGAACTTGTGTCACGTATGCTCGTCGAGATCAGGAACCGGAATGTGCACGAAAATGATAGAGGCATTAGGATTAACCCTTTCTCTGTTTTTAACCTTTCTTTTCGTTTAATTTCCCTACCTGATATGTTTCCCTTAGTTGCCCCGTTGAGCCTTAGCCTTTCGTTTGTTCACCCGTATTAACCCATTTCTGTTTAGCCTTTGTTTTTTATTTTTAACCCGTGTGATGGAATCAGGGATTAGTTCTTGTTTCATGTTAGCGAGACTAAAAAAAAAAAAAAAAAAAAAAAAAAAAAAAAAAGATGATGGAAAAATGCAAAATGTTTCTAGTTAGGTCAAAAATTGACCGAGATATGAAGCACCAAAAAGAAGTCGTTGTTAGCGGGTCAATCCGACTTATTTTGTTTAGTTAGTAAATAAATGGTAGCTCAGACGGTTCAGATTTCTAGCACTTTAGTCACTTTCAAAATCCTTAATCCTTACCTGAACCCAAGCCTAATATTACAACCCGTTAAAGTCCTCTTGATTTGTGCATCATTTTGTGTTAGTTGGTGGAGGCTTGATCATGATACAAGCTTATGCTAAGATTGTGGAACCAACGGTTGAGTGATCATAAATACTAGCACATTATTCGCTAGTCCAGAAACAACCGAGGGGAGAGAGCATTGTGAGGGGCATGGGTTGTGCAAGAGAGCAGCCATAGGTTTAGTAAGCTTTAGTTAGGCGTTGCGGGTTTGTGTTAGGAATGGTTGAAAGTTGCCAAGTTGTCAAACTGTAAATCTTTAACGAGATCGGGTATAACCTCGGGATGGGATCTGTGGTTGTGCGTTTTGTTTTACAAATGGTTTTAATTTGAAAAAAAAAACAGTCTCACTTGAGGGCAAGTGAGAGGCAAGTGTGGGGATGTGATGTGTATGTTGAAAACCGACTTTTATCGTGCGTAATTCATGCGTTCTAGTTACTTTATGCATTTGAATGGTATTACTTTGTGTACTTTATGATTTTGTAGGAATTGGTGCATAAAGTGGCGAAAACGGCTTTCATGAGTTTCGGGACAGATTCGAGTTTAGAGTGTCAAATCAAATGACTTGAAGTATGTGAATGGAGCAAATGGAATGGTAGACACAAGTGGGAACAAGTTCTGATGATCAAGGAGGGTTAGTGGGCAAGAAACTGGATAGAACGCTCCAAGCTGCATCACGAACGCTCCAAGCTGTCCAAGCTGCATCAGGAACGCTCCAAGCTGCAGGAGGGGCGCTCCAAGCTGCAGGAGGGGCGCTCCAAGCGCCCAAGGGGGCGCTCCAAGCGCTGGTTTCGCTGGTTTTACGGTTTTCGCGATTTGCCCGATATTTGACCATATAAATACATTCTAAACATTAGGGTTATGTACTTTTAACTTTTGGGGGCGGCGAAGAAAGCTTTGAGGACGAATTTTGAAGGTCTAATCGATCCCGATTCATCACTCGAATTCATCACTCGAATCTTGTAATCGAATCATGTTTTCTTCTATTGATTTATCTTTTTCTTTGATTATGCTTAGCTAAACTCTTCGTAACTGACTTCGGGTGAATAGTTTAATTGACATGGGTGTATGATTGGTTTTCAATTGTGATGAAGGAATCGTTTTATGTAATCCGAATCCTTGCGATTAATCGAATTAAAATAGTTATTGAATTGAGACTTGTGTTGATTTCATCAATTGAATAGATTATCTGTTTTGTGACAAATTGATTGATCTTGATGCATAGTGTGGTATTTGTAAGTAGGTATTCATATAGTCATTGATCCAACAACAACGAATTGAATATCACTTTGATTAATCATTGCTGAATGGTGTTTGACACTGTTTTCATCTAAACTGTTAATTGGTTCGCACATGTTGATAGACTAGGATCCCGGAGTCGGTTATTTTCCTTTTGATTGTTAACAATTTTATACGAAAACTCAAATCAGCATAGGTATCGCAAGCCACTTTTAATATACTGTCAACATTGAACTATTACAACCATTGTTCCCTGTGTTCGACCCCTTTCCATTATACTACAATTAAGTGTTAGGATTGGGTTTTTATAAATGATTTTGATACACCTTGACACTGTTATCATCTGGACATTCGGAAGGATCGGTCTCATTGTGGTAACTATCTGAATTAATAACTGCACGAATTTCTTTATAATATTTCATAAAATGGTTAGTCACATATTATTTTAATTATTAAGCATAAAATCATAAAATCATAGAATTTCATATAATAATTATATCACATAAGTATACCAATATTTACCATTAATTGAGCTTATGGTTATAATCTAGGTATTTTTTTATTATACCTAATTCTCTATAACCAATGGCTCTGATACCAACCTGTCACATCCCGGCGGAAGCGTGAAGCGATATTTGGATGTGACTTGTTTGACAAGAACGCAATTGATTACAAGAAATATAAAACACAATAAAATGAAAACATAAAACACATACTTCATATATATATATATATATATATATATATCATAATTTGGATTACATCATTACATATAAGTCAAAATTTGATATAATCTATATTACAACATTTTATTTAACTAACATCTTCAGGTACGATGAAGTGCGCATCCACTATCACACTTCCATCATAGATGTTAACTGTTAAACTAACACAAACTCGCCCGACTACTTCTCCCCATCCGTTGTAGACGTCAAAGGAAAAACCAAGATTGTTAGTCATTTTTACCTGAAAAAGCATACTTAAACAGTCAACATAAATTTGGTGAGAACATAGGTTTATATCCAGACAAAATATTTTGTTGATGCACCAATTACAACCAAACCTGTTCACACACATAATCATACGGTCACGAAATAATCACAAAATCAGATAATATTAAATCTCAACCCTCATTCGGTTAGGTGCAGGAAAATAGCATCACAACACTCATCCGGTTGGTGCAAATATCTCCTAAGTAGCGCTACTAATATTATCAGACGATTCTTAATTCGAACTAATGGTTGTATCACAATGACAGTAAGTCTCAAAATATTTCAAAATAATGCATCAACATAACCAATATGCTTTTCCCCCCAAAAACTTTACAAATATCAAAAGGTTAAAATGGGGCTATGAGTATTATCGTGTCTCCAAATTATAACCTATAAAATAATTCATAAAATTAAACATAAATTTCTTTAAAATTTTAGAACCTCAAATTTTATTAATTATTGAAAATTTAACTGTAAATTAGTCAAATAAGGTTAGCATAAAATTCTCAACATTTATTCTATTATAAATAAATAGTTATAATTATTCTAAAGTCTCCATACATCATCAAAATTAGATACGGTTATCCAAAAGTCATCAAAAATTTACAGGATTTATTTCAATAGTCTAGATCTTCCCATAATTGTCTGGATGTCCAAGGCCCAACATATTTCTTTCTGTAAATCTCACAATATTCCCACATTTCGCTAAAAATAATTATATATCTCAAAAAATTATGAAAGTTATAAAATCTGTTGATATTAATTTATCATAACTTCAGTGAATTTTTCACAATTTATGGTACTGGTTAAGTATTTCTTTAGAATTTTCTACTATAGATCACTTAAAAATTCATTTTTCAATCATAATAATGAAAAAAATACCAAATAATTCCTGGAGCTTTTATACTCCAAAAGAGTCATTCTGTGATTTTTTCAGAATTTTCCCGAATTATTTTGTATTTTTGAATATTTTCTTCATTTTTAAATAATCTATATAAATTACTTTGTTTAGTATATTTTTACTAAAATTTACAGAAGGATAAGTAAATATTTTTCTAAAAATTTTCCAATGTTTATTCCTACAATCGCATTATTAGTACTTTTACTTAATTTCTTTAATATTCCAAGATTAATTCTCAAAAATTCCAAAATGTATTTTTTCTGTTTTTATAAAGATTATTTGCTTTATTAGGTAAAGATTATCTGGATATATATGTACATACATGAGAGAAAGTCATATAACCATATGTACTTAAACATGTTTATGTATGTATATATGTATTAATATCTTGATATGTAAAACTAATTAGGGTTAGAATTTTGAAAACCTTTTGGTGCTGTTGTTGCTACGGAAGTCAAGGCAACCGGTGTATGGTTGCTTGAGTGATGACGATGGTGTTCTTAGAGTATCCGAGAGGAAACCGTGATGGTGGTGATGGAAGGTGATGGTGATGTTGTTAGGTTATAGGAGGTGGTGCTGGTTGCGGGTGAGGGTGATGGTGTAGATGGTTGTGTTCGAGAGATAAAGGTGATAGTGATCGTGGTTTGTTCGATGGTGGTGCTAAAGGGACCCGAGAGAATCAAGACAACAAGGGCGATGGTGTGTGGCTTAGAACGTCCGAATGGCTATGGTTTGTGGTGTGTGGTTTGCAAAGTGTCCGAGTGAGAGGTTTTAAGGGGGTTCGACCGAGTTAGGCAATCATGAAGCCTATGTTCTAGCTTAGGTGAGTCAAGATGAGAGGTGGCGGTTCCATGGTGTCTTTGGCCGAGAGGATGCCACTCTTCCTCTATTGAAATGATTATGGTGGTGTGGTGGCGAATTGTGGTGTATAGGGTGGTGCTAGGTGGCAGGTTATGGTGGTTCTTGGTGTTAAGATGGACTAAGTCATAATTTTATGTTTAGTTCATTGTTTAAACCGGTTGGTTTAGTGTTTTATGTGTTTCCAATTAGCCGAGTAGTATAATAATTAACTTGTGTTATGATGTTTTGGTTGGGTTACTGTTAGGTCTAGATTGTATAGGGCTAGATCAATTTTGTATAGGCTTAGTACTTGAAAATCAAGTCTTGTAATTAACATTTGTAACAGTCAAAATATATATATATGTGATTTGAATCTATAGGTTAACCCCATATATGTATGTGTGTTGATTTGTGTCTTGACAGGAAAAACAATATACTTGGATGGATTTACTGAAATTGACCAAGTGTAGGAAACATCTACGGATGAACAACTTTGTTAATCCGTAGATATGTTTCTTACAAGACCAAATGACCAAGTACATGTTCCTGCGGATGATCAAATACCATGAAGTGAAGACTCCTACGGAAGAAGAATTTCCTACGGAAGAACAATTTTGCTACGGAAGACTAAGTCATCTACGGAAGAACAAATGTTCTGCGGATGAGAAGATTGCTGCGGAAGAACATTATACTTGTGCGATTACAACTCCAAGAAGTCAAACAAGTCAACACAATCAATAACAAATCCCGAGAGATCCGGTGTTTCCTTAACCGACTCAAATCATCTATAAATATGAGTCCTAGGTTTCACATCTCGGTAACACAATCAATCAATATACGGCTGTCAAGAGTTCATTGTGCAACCCTAATCGCCGTCACATCAACATCAAATATCATTCGATACACAGAATTCGATAGTTCATAGTCATTCATTATTCTTTTGTAATCATTACATTATAGTTAATGAAATACATTTGAATTATTATAGATTACGTGTTTATTGTGTTTCTGTGGTTGTGTTCATCATTGATCATTATAAACAATTAAACGTCAATTAGTGATAATTCCGCGATCATTAAATTGATTTATTTTAATACTGATAATTCCTGAATTGCGATCCTTGGATTCATAGGTGGTATCAGAGCAATTGGTGCTCATTGATTTAGATCAATTGATCTATCAGTATTAAATTGTTTAATTGATTTTCAAACAATTAAATCAACGACTGATTTTTCAGCAAGCACTCTCTCATTGCTTGTTTGATTTAGATCTATATTCAAATCAATTGAATACTAGATCTGGGTCTTTGATAGATATGTCAATTTTCGCTTTTGAGTTTTTTATTATTGATTCGTTTGCATTAAACATGAGTAATTTTGGAGGAGGATCTTATCAACCACCAAAGTTAGAAACAAAAGCTGATTTTAAATCCTGGAAGATCAAGTTCAGGAATCATGTGAACTACACAGATTCTGACTTGTGGGAGTCCATCACACAAGGTCCTTATATTCCACCCACTCTTGGGCCGGATTATAATGACAAAAATCAGCCAATCAGCACTAAGGACTTGCCACCTGATGATGTCAAGAAGGTCAAAGTCGATATTAAAGCATACAGCTTGCTTAGTATGGCTTTACCTGAAGAAATCTTGATCAGGTGCGAGAACTATAAAACAGCCAATTCCCTGTGGAAGATACTTCACACTCTCTGTGAAGGGAGTGATGAGATCAGAAGCATAAGGAAAGACACCCTTAGATCACAATATGAAACTTTTCATCATATTGAGGGTGAGTCAATTCCTCAGCAACTCCATAGATTTATGCAACTTGTTACGGAGATGAACATCTTGGAGTTGAAGTATACAACTGAGGAACTTAACAAGAAGATGCTCCATACTTTGCCTAAAAGTTGGAAGCAAACCGTCTCCATGTTCAAGAACACCATTGATCTCAAGACAACTGGTCTAGATACATTGGTTGCTAAAGTAGAAGCACTTGAACTGGATGAACAATCAAGAAACAAGAGTGTGAGAACTCATGTCTCACCTTATCACTTCAAGGAAACAAAGAATGCTGGAAGTGCATTTATTTCTAATAATGAAGATGATAACTCTTGTGCTTTGAGTGATGACGAGGAGGAAGTAAGTTTTTATGCCTCCAAACCCACTAAAAAGTCATCTCAGAGTAAAAATCAAAAGGAAAAGGCTAAATCTACAGAGAAAAGAGAGCCATCATCAACAGCAAATTCAGAACCAATAACTGTGATATTGGATTCTGAAGAACAAAAAGCAGCCTTTGCAGCTTTTAGTTCTAGCTTTCAAGCATATCTTGGAAGTTCCCTTACAGCAGCAAACATCTGCCAACAAGATTTGGAGGAACTCCCTCCTGATGTTGTAGAAGAGATGGATCTACAATGGCAGATGGCGATGATTGCTTACAGAGCCAAGCAATATCTTCGACGAAATAAAAATCTGGCAGCAGCAAACAAAACATCGAAGATTGGAGTTGATAAGTCTAAAGTCAGATGTTACAAGTGCAATCTCTATGGTCACTTTTCTAGAGAATGCAACCAACAATCAACTCCACAGCATCAGCAGCAGCAGCAACAACATCAGCAGCAACAACACTATCAGAATCAGCATCCAACCTCTCAAAGATCTTTACATAGACAACCTCAGCTCACATCCCCACCAGCCACAAATACATCAGCAGGACCAAGCAACTCTAAGGAGACAGGTCTGATCATACTTCAGGATGGAACATGTGACTGGAGCCTGTATGAGAAGGAAGTGATAGAGGAGAATCAAGCACTGATGGCATATATGGAAAACAAAGTCCCTCCTATGGCCAGAGAGGTAAAAGACAGGTTATGTTCATCAACATGTGTTGAGGAAGTTGAGAGATATAGAGTTCATGCTCAACAATTGGCTGATAAAGTAAAAGAAACTATGTTTTTAAATGAATCACACTTAAGAGAACAAAAGATATATCAAATCAAAATAAACTCTTTACAAAAAGATTTAGAAAAATATGTTTCTGAAAACTACAACCTAAAAGCCCAAGTTGAGCATCTGACCACTTCCTTAACAAAATCCATGGCTGATCATGCATCCACTGAAGTGAAACTTCAGAAGTTTCAACTATCATCTCAGCAATATGAGAAGTTGCTAAATTCTCATATTGAATCAAAGAACAGGTACGGGTTGGGTTATAATGCTGTTGCACCACCTGTTAATGATAACTACACACCTTTACCTGATACAATGACTAACAATTTGTCAAATCATTTTGTGCAAAGCACCAAAGTTGACATCAAAGATAGTCAAACAAACAACAATAAAGCTGAGATGAGTGAAACTGAATCTACTGAATCAGAATCAACTAAATATAATGAATCAGATTTAGATAACTATGATGACATGGATGATTCTGATGAACATGATACTGATCAACTGAACATTGGTAAGAATGTTCAAGTTGAAACTGGTCTTCCGCGAGTCCTTGAAGAATCAAAGTTGCAATACCCGCCAAAGCAACGGAATATGCTGAAGACCATTTGCAAGAGGATTGCTGAACTTAATGAAGGATTACAAGAACTGCATCTTCACAAGATTGATAGCTGCGGATCAAGCACAAAAGTACCTTTGTCATCTCCTGATAAAGGTAAGAAACAATCAAACAAGAATCCTCAGAAAGCACCAACTGAAGAATCCGTAGAACACCTGTGGAAAACGAATGAGGATTCCGTAGAACATCTGCGGAAAGCAAAATCTGCCAAGTCCGTAAATCATCTGCGGAAGACAAAAACCACTGAATTCGCAGAAAAGCAAAGGAAAAGAGAAGCTGATCCAGCGGACAAGGTAACAAGAGAGCCTCACACACATGCAAAGAAAAAGGAAAATATGAAGCAACAAATGGCGGCCAAAGGCAAACAAGTAACAGCTGATGATGCTCCAAACAAAAACAAGAAGAAATCAACTGAAGCTTCAGCGAATGAGAAAAAGAACAACAAAAAGAAGGCTGAATCTGAAGAAAATTCAGAAAAATATTGCAAATGGTGTGATATGAAGAATCACAATACTGATGAATGCTATTTCAGCAGCTATTGTTCCATTTGCAATATGAACAATCACATGACTGATGATTGTTTCTTCAACAAACACTGTGCCATTTGTGACAAAAATAACCATTCCACTCAGGAATGTTATTTTAATAAGAAGAACAAGAAAAAGAGCAAAAAGAAGTCACAAGATACATCATCTGAATCAGATTCTCAAGCCTCAGAAAGTGACAAAGAGACAAAGATTCAGAAAGAACAACAAAAGTCAAAGAAAAGACCCTCTGCTGCGGAAAAGACTTTGAAAAAGAAAGCACCAATACAGTCTAAGACACCTCACAAAAAGGTGGATTTGACAGATAAACAAAGTGAAGCAGCAGATGGTTTCTTTGATAACTTTGCTAAAGGAACTCCTGTGTCTCAATCAAAGCAGAAAGATGAAGAAACTTTCAAGTCTACAGGACTCTCTTCAAAGTTAAAATACCAACCAAAACAAGCCAAGTTGAAGAATGACTCGAATAAGCTTGAAGATACTCAGAAACCTGAATCATCTTCAACAGAATCATCCTCACAACCATCACATCAAAAAGAAACAACTAATAATGAAACTTCAAGATTAATTCATGAAGGAGTAACTATAGTTGACACATCTGGCAAATCCAAGACAATTAAGCCTTGGGTTGTCAAGACTAACTAATTTCTTTTTGTTTGCAGGAACAATCATGGAGAGCTGACAACAAGTGGTATGTTGACAGTGGTTGTTCCAGACATATGACAGGCAACAGTGCACTTCTCCATGACTTCAAACATAAACATGCCTCTTATGTGGCATTTGGTGGGGATAAGAAGGGAGGTAAAATTGTTGGTGAGGGAATGGTAACTAACGGTGTGTTAACATTTGAAAAAGTAAATTACTGTGAAAATTTGCAGTATAATTTACTTAGTGTTTCCCAAATTTGTGATCAAAATTATTTAACACTCTTTGATAACACTAACTGTTACATTCTTAAGCCAGGGTTTACAGTTCCAGCAGACTGGATACTTCTTAAAGCATCAAGAAAAGGCAACACATATATATTGGATATGAACAACACAACACTCACAAATCATGAGACATGCCTGCTGTCCAAATCTTCGGAAGATGAATCTCAATTGTGGCATAGAAGGCTTGTCCATTCCAACATGAAGAACATGAATAAATTGGTGAAAAATGACTTAGTCATTGGATTACCAAAGAAAGAATTTTATTGTTCTAATCACTGTTCTTCCTGCTATAAAGGAAAACAACACAGAGTGTCTCATAAATCCAAAACAATCAACACAAACACTACACCACTCAAATTGCTTCACATGGATCTCTTTGGTCCAACCAATGTGCTGAGCATTGGAAAAAGGCAATATTGTTTGGTGATAGTTGATGATTTCACTAGATTTACATGGGTCTTTTTCTTAAAACATAAAAGTGAAACATCTGAAACATTAATGGACTTTGTGATCAAGATTGAGAATCAACTTGATTTAAAAGTTAAAATTTTTAGGAGTGACAATGGAACTGAATTTGTTAATGCTGATTTGGATTCTTTTTGCAGGACTAAAGGAATAGCTAGACAATTCAGTGCCCCAAGAACTCCACAACAAAATGGAGTGGCTGAAAGGCGAAATAGAACACTGATAGAAGCAGCCAGAACAATGCTAGCTGATTCTCAGTTGCCCATTACATTCTGGGCAGAAGCTGTGAATACAGCTTGCAATGTTCAAAATAGAACTTTGATAGTCAAAGAACATAATAAAACACCTTACGAACTCTTATTTAAAAGAAAACCTTTTATAGGATATCTTAGAGCTTTTGGGTGTCATGTGTCCGTGTTAAATACTAAAGAACAATTGGGAAAATTTTTGAAAAAGCCTATGATGGTTTCTTTGTTGGATATTCATCCACTTCTAAATCATATAGGGTGTACATTCCAGAACATAACATAGTTGAAGAGACTCCAAATGTTTCTTTTGATGAATCCATGTTTACTACCAATGTAAAAGGATCATCTTGGTTATTTGATATAGATGCATTAACTGAATCATTTAACACTGGTTATTTGATCAACGCAGGTGCTGCGGATACATGTTATCCCTTTGTGCCCCCAAGTGTGAATGAAGTGCCTTTAACAGCTGACCCACCAAGAGCACAAGTGTCACCTGGACCACAGCAGAGATCAATCAGCAGCATGAAGCTACTTCTGGAGAAGTAAACTCTTCATCCCCAGCACATGTAAATTCATCAGCAGATGTTCCCACATCCGTAGATATAAATACTGGTGCAACTACTGATGCTAGAGATGGAGAGGAGGTATTCATTCAACAACCATTGCCAGCTGACCAACATTGTTCATCTGTGGATGGTGATGTACCTCCTACGGAAGTACAAAATGCCTCCGTCGATGCTGCAGTTCCTCCTACGGAAGAACAAAATACTGCCTCCGTAGAATCTCCTGCGGAAGAACAAAATGCTGCTTCCGTAGAACTTCCTGCAGAAGAAGACAAAGCACCCAATCAAACACAAGCTGATCCGAACGACCATGAGCCTTTTGATTATTTCATTGACTCAACTTCTCAGCTGACACCTTCTTCAATGGGTTTCACTAACTTGGACTCCACAGTTCAAGTTGATGCTGTCTCAACAAGCAGAGTACACAAGTCTCATCCAACAGACAATATCATTGGGGACCTGCATGCTAGAACCACAAGGAGCAAAGGAGGTGTGGCAAACATTTGTTTGTTCACCTGCTTTTTGTCCCAAACAGTTCCTGCAAACATTACAGCTGCACTAAAAGACAACAGCTAGATTGAGGCTATGCAAGAAGAGCTACAACAATTCAGAAAGCAGAAAGTGTGGACTCTTGTAGATCTGCCTACGGGTCAACATCCAATTGGCACAAGATGGCTTTTCAAGAACAAGCTGGATGACAGAGGTATCATAGTGAGAAACAAGGCCAGACTTATTGCTCAAGGATACACTCAGGAAGAGGGAATAAACTATGATGAAGTCTTTGCCCCAGTTGCAAGGATTGAAGCTATACGAGTCTTCCTCGCTTATGCAGCATTCAAGAGGTTCACCGTCTATCAGATGGATGTGAAGTGTGCTTTCCTTTATGGGAAAATTGATGAAGAAGTCTATGTGGCTCAACCCCCTGGTTTTGAAGACCCTGATTATCCACATAGAGTATACAAGCTTGATAAAGCTTTGTATGGTCTTCATCAAGCACCCAGAAAGTGGTATGATACCCTATCATCCTTCCTGTTGAAGAATGGGTACAAGAGAGGAACTATTGATCAGACACTCTTTCTCAAACAAGAACATCAAGATCTTTTGGTGGTTCAAATATATGTTGATGACATCATATTTGGATCAACCAACAAGAAGCTGTGTCAAAGCTTTGAAGACTTAATGAAATCTGAATTTCAGATGAGCTCCATAGGAGAATTGACTTTCTTCCTTGGCTTACAAGTTCATCAGAAATCAGATGGCATTTTCATCAATCAAGAGAAGTACATTCATCAAATCTTGAAGAAGTACAATCTTGCTGATTCCACTTCATGCAAGACACCAGCATCAACTATAGACAAGATTGTGCCTGACCCTGCTGGCAAATCCGTAGATCAAAGATTGTACAGATCAATGATCGGTTCATTAATGTACTTAACTGCTAGTAGACCTGACATCATGTTTGCTGTTTGTGTTTGTGCCAGGTACCAATCTGACCCAAAGGAGTCACATCTGACTGCTGTAAAGAGGATTTTCAGATATCTGAGAGGCAAACCTGCATTGGGACTTTGGTATCCCAAAGATGGAGATTTTAGCCTCTACTCATACTCAGATAGTGACTATGGAGGGTGCAACAACAACAGAAAATCCACAACTGGTGGATGTCAATTTTTAGGACCAAGACTTGTTTCATGGTAGTGCAAGAAGCAAACAAATGTATCTGTATCCACGGCTGAAGCAGAGTACATAGCTGCTTCAGCAGGTTGCTCTCAAGTACTTTGGTTGCAAAACCAATTACTTGATTATGGTTACAATTTCCTTCATACACCAATTCATATTGATAATTCAGCTGCTATGTTTATAACTGCTAACCCAGTTCAACATAGTAAAACAAAACATATAGAAATCAGATACCATTTTCTGAGAGATTGCTCTGAAAAGGGTCTAATCAAGTTAGTCAAAGTAGACACAACCAATCAGCTTGCTGATTTGTTTACTAAAGCATTTGATTCTGTTAGATTCAATTTTCTGATAGAATCTTTAGGGATGATTAACTTAGAATAAATCAACAAAAGCATATGATTGACTTTGTGAAGAGTAATCGTTGAGGATAACTTAAGTGTCTGTTAGAACATCTATACATGCATTATATATGGGAAATGATAGTAGACTATACTTGGCTATTAAACAAAAACTCAATCTGACTTATATCATACTGATATGTGAGTAGGTTCAACTTGAGTGGAAACAAAGCTAAGAGCATGCCAAACTAAAAACATGAGGTAACTGTCTGTGAGGATTCCATTTGAGAATCAAGAAGGTATGTTCTCTCCTGATGTGATCAAATCACTTACACAAGCACACTATGTAAAATACTTTATAATATTCTATCTTTGCAAAGTCATATTCCCTCTGTTTTGTGTGAACAAAGACCTGGGAATGTGATTAATAAGTGTGATCTTCATTCTCCCTCTGTTTTGTGTCAACAAAGACCTGGGTTAAAGTTCACCTCTGTTTTACGAAAGTAAAGACCTAGTGACTATGAAGATCATATTTCAGCTCTAAAAAGGAATCACTTGTGATCCATTGAACATCAAGTTCAAGAGCTATAACATCAAAGCATTCATGAGACTGAACATTGTCTCAAGATAGAACTTATAACTTAATGTACATAGTCATTAAGTGTGGAATGTAGTGATTTGCCTCACCTACGGAAGACATACTCTAACGATAATTGAATGTGGGACTCATGATTGCTACTGATTAACAAACTTCACAACATGATAAATTGCATGCCTAGTTGATACAACACTCATGTTTGAATTTAAGTGGATTTATATACTTGCAATCAGATATGTGTTGAGTCAACTAACAACATCAGCAGAAGCCAATTTATAGTATGATCCCTCTATATATATATGCATGCATGTACCTGTTTGACAGATGCTTAATTGTTATCTCAACAGAATTTCTCTCATTTAGAATGTCATAAGCCTGTCATGCCTGTTCACAACTTAAATTTATGATGAATGCAACAGTTTCACATTACTCACAAATTTAGGGGGAGTAGTTCATGCATGAAAAACAAACAATAAAAGCTGATAATTGATCTGAATTATTTTGAAGGAATTGGAACTTGAGCACTAACTTGAATACAGGATACAGGAAACTTGCTTCCCTGTACTTAATTGCCATGCAGATAAAGTCAACAATGTCCAACATCAACATTTGATTCTACTCTGTAGATATCATACATTTAAAGTTCTCAAAACTTTAAGTTCCGCAGAAGTTTCAGTAATACTTCTCATCCGTAGAAGTAACAGTGAAATTTCTGCATCCGCAGAAGTCACAGTAATACCTCTCATCCGTAGAAGTATTATGTGATTTCTGATTCAGCAGCAAAACAAAACAAATGCATTATTTGAACTTTACATCCGATGTAAGGTTCCGCAGATGTTGACATCCGCAGAAGTTAAGGTTCCGCAGATGTTGACATCCGCAGATGTCAAGGTTCCGCAGATGTTCTGCGGAAGAAATAATGCATACTAAACACTTGGAATAGGGAAAGGAATAAATGAAAGTGGGCACAACATAGGAATAAATGAAAGTGGGCCCAACATAATGTGAGCCCAACATAATTAATAAAAGATGTTAATTATGTTCGACTATAAATAAGGTGTCTGACTCTTAAAATTCATTTCTCACTTTTACAGAGCACTTTTTCAGATTAACCTAGAAAATCGCACTTTTTCCCCTTTTCAAAATTCAAAAGATCAACATTATCCAGTAACCGATTACTGTTACTGCAAAGATGGCAAATAGATTTGCTAAGGAGCATAATGTGTGCGTATTCTTGAACGCTGATGATCCAGCAGCGGAAGGATGCCGAGATATCATCAGATATCTACGACGATCCAGGCTCTTCTACGCCTTGACGGCTGAGCCTGTGATCCATCAGGCGCACATAATCGGATTCTGGAACTCAGCACGTGTGGAAGAACAAGATGATGAGGAAGTAATTGTGGCTGAGATTCTGAGTCGGCGGCTTCGAATCACTGAAAGCACCATAAGAAGATGTCTGGAACTGGGAGATAGAGAAATGGGCACCCAGATGTATTCGAGAATGAATACATTGAAAAGGTATTTAACCTCATGGGTTACGATGGTGATTACGAGAAAGGTGAAATCAAGAAGGGTAGGTTGTGCAAACCATACAGATTCCTGTGTCACACCTACCTGAAATGCATGTCGAACAGGAAATCGGGACTAGATAGATTCTCTCGGCATATATCATCCGGAATTATTGGAGTGTTCGAGGGGAGAACTTACAACTATGCCAAATACATCTTCAACTGCATGAGTGAACAAGTCAAATTGCAGAAGAATGACAAGATGTATATGTTCCCAAGATTCCTACAACTGATAATCAACTCAGAACTTCCGGGGTTGAATAGAGTTGGCGATGTGTTTGTTCAAGCACACCTGAGCAAATCAGTGCTGAACAAACTTAGTGGAAAGTATGAAGGACCGGATATGCCAATGTTCGCTCATGTTATAGATCCGCAAGCTGACATGCCACAAGAGTTGGCATGGGCAGATGAAGCAGAATCATCTGCTGATTCTGCACAATCTTCTCGCTCTCCACACCAAACACCACAACACCAACAACAATCACCACTCCAAACACCACCACTACAACATCATTCATCAAGCCAATCACCATCAAGCCTTAACACCCAACCAATTTCCCCAATTCACCACCATCAATCACCAGTACCAATATCTTCATCATCCTCTCAATCATCATCTCATCACACTCAACCATTCTCTCCACAACAAATCCAATCCCCCATACAACCACCACCAGAATCTCCCAAACATCAATCTCCGGAAAGTGCTGGAACTGAAACCTATTGAGGTAACTGAGTCTGTACACTCCGTACACTCAGGAGAGACAGAATTATTATCTGAAGCCAGCACTGTTCCTTTCTCACCAACCCACACAGAAGAACATCCTTCATCACTCATACCGAGCTAATACCTTCATTGGAAGATGTACAACATGCTGATGAACATGGGGAAGTTCAAGAATCTGCTCAGGATGTCACTGCTTACCATGAAGATGACTTAAGTGACAGTGACATTCCTGTGAGCAAAAGCTTTTTGGTTGCTAAGTACAACAAGCTGGTACTTAAATCCAATAAGCGAAAACAAAGAATTGTGGAGCTGTACGGGGTTATCCAAGAAAAGGATGAAGAACTGACAAAGAAGGATGCCAGTTTAAAAAGACTGAGAGAAGATGCACAATGCAACAATGAAATTATTGATGCATTGTTCCAAACAAAACGGGAGTTGGAGGCAACTTTAAAACAAGAGCAAAATGAAAAGGCCGAGCAAATAAAGCAAAAGGATCTGGAGATAGAGAGCCTGAAAAGAAAACTCTCTGATTTGAAAACAAAAGTGGATTCAAGTGCTGAACCAGAAAAACAATCAGGTAGAGCTACTAAGCCGCTGATCTCCTACACCCGAAAAAGAAAATACTTTGGAGCCACACAAAAGAAACCAGAAGAAGAAAGCTCCCCAAAGAAATCAAAAGTTCCATCTCCTGATCCTACACCTTCAGAAGAAGTTTCTGCTGTGAAGATATCCTCCGGAGAAGAAGAAGAAAGTGATAAAGAGTGGGAGGAATTAACGAGGATGGAGTCTCCCACTGCTGATAAGGGTGGAAAGGCCGATGACCTTCTAACAACTGCTGATATCTTGGAAGAGAGGCCTGACTCCAGCATGTTTATGACCCTCATCAACCATGGGTTTCCGTATGACATGGTTGAGAGGATGAACAGAACAGAAATGGCCAATGCATTGAAAGAATTTGAATTTGCAAGGTTCATGATCCCAAATTGTGATTATGAAGCCTTTACCACTTTTCAATCATTGGAGAAAATAAGGAAAGATTTGGGCCACTGTGACACAGCAAAACTTTCAAAGTACAATATGACTTGCTGGTTACAGGGTCACAATTACAAGCCGCATGAACTTAAAGGTAGAACTACTGGTGAGCTGCGGAGGATGATGGAGCATGTGATGAAAGTGGAACTGGAAACGGGAGTTAAGTTCAGAACCACTGCTCCACATCCAAAAGAACAAAGCAAACTTGCTGCTGATCCAGTAACTGTTGAATCAAAAGATCAGCACAAGGAAAAGGAAAAACTCATCAGAGAGCCAAGGGCAGTGATCCCAGGAAAGGTATGGCCTCTGGGAACACAAGTTCGAGAGATTACTGAGAAGAAATCCTCTCTCATTGAACTGTATGATCACATCACAACTCCCAGTTCTGTGGAAGAAAACAGGATTATGGCCTGGAAATATGATCCAGACTGGGATTGTGCAGTAATTAAGAGAACATCTGGAAGAATTGAATACTTCCATGATGTGGAAGCTCTGTTGAGTCGTCCGGAGCAAGACATAAGGGACTTGCAGAGCATCCAAATAACCAACTATCCAATCCATCTCAGGGGGAGAGACTTCTCTGCAGCTGTAAATGGTATGAAGACCAGATTCATTGATGATGTGCTGACACAAGCAAAGAAAGATGATAAAGAGCACAATAGAATCAAACAAAGCCGGAAAAGAAGAACAGCTGAAGTCTCATCCCTTGTAGATGAAGAAATGCTAAAGAGAGTGGATGTGATAAACACTCAGATACCATCAAAAGCATAAAAGGAAATCAGTTCACTTATCCCATCACAGAATGGGGATATGTTGAAAAGACAAAAGAAATGGTATTGCTGAGAAATGCTGACGGGAAGAAGGCTGATAAGATCAGAATCTTTGATCCAGTAGAGATAAAGATGCTGCATCCCAGTTACACTTCATACCTTCACGACAAATTCTTCCCAAAGCTAACAGATGAAAAAGCCCAAAATGATCTCTGCCTGTACGTGCACATGATACAAGTCATTGATAAACTGCATGCCAAGGCACACAAGAGAAGGAAACATGAGGCTGGGCTACTGAAGGGTAATACCATAGCTGAAGTGTCTGAACTCAGAATCTCAGAAGAAGATGAATTAGAGATTATCCATAATGATAGTGTAGTGGAAACACTCACTACGGACAAAGATGTTTTGGGTCTGAGTTATGACACGCTGAAGAAGATCAGCAGGATGCAAATCAAGTACAAGTACGATGATCAGAAAACTGCTGTATCTTACTTTTATAACAAGATGATAGCAAGAGTCAAGGAGCTTGCTGTTTTGAAGGACTGATTACAAGGAGCTAAGCCTAAGGGGGAGTATTGTTAGGTCTAGATTGTATAGGGCTAGATCAATTTTGTATAGGCTTAGTACTTGAAAATCAAGTCTTGTAATTAACATTTGTAACAGTCAAAATATATATATATATATGTGATTTGAATCTATAGGTTAACCCCATATATGTATGTGTGTTGATTTGTGTCTTGACAGGAAAAACAATATACTTGGATGGATTTACTGAAATTGACCAAGTGTAGGAAACATCTACGGATGAACAACTTTGTTAATCCGTAGATATGTTTCTTACAAGACCAAATGACCAAGTACATGTTCCTGCGGATGATCAAATACCATGAAGTGAAGACTCCTACGGAAGAAGAATTTCCTACGGAAGAACAATTTGCTACGGAAGACTAAGTCATCTACGGAAGAACAAATGTTCTGCGGATGAGAAGATTGCTGCGGAAAAACATTATACTTGTGCGATTACAACTCCAAGAAGTCAAACAAGTCAACACAATCAATAACAAATCCCGAGAGATCCGGTGTTTCCTTAACCGACTCAAATCATCTATAAATATGAGTCCTAGGTTTCACATCTCGGTAACACAATCAATCAATATACGGCTGTCAAGAGTTCATTGTGCAACCCTAATCGCCGTCACATCAACATCAAACATCATTCGATACACAGAATTCGATAGTTCATAGTCATTTATTATTCTTTTGTAATCATTACATTATAGTTAATGAAATACATTTGAATTATTATAGATTACGTGTTTATTGTGTTTCTGTGGTTGTGTTCATCATTGATCATTATAAACAATTAAACGTCAATTAGTGATAATTCCACGATCATTAAATTGATTTATTTTAATACTGATAATTCCTGAATTGCGATCCTTGGATTCATAGTTACCATGTTGCTGTGGTACCTAATTTATGTTTGCATGAGTGGTTTATATCTACATTAGTAGTATAGATAACCATTACAAAACATATATTCATGGCTATGCATAAAAGAATATATATATATATATAATACATGCAAAACATTCATACTTGAATTTATACATGCATGCAAGCATACGAAATTTTCATATATATGCATGCATACGTGAATTTCTAATATATATACACGTATGCACACGTAAATTTTTCTAATATATATGCATGCATGTAAACATGCATACATACATTCCATATATTTATGCATGCGACATGTATACGTAAATTTATATATATTTTGACATAATATCGTAATTAAAAATTTAGGGTTGTCACAAGACTCTTTTATGCAAACCAATATACCAACCAATCAACCATTAATCAAGATTTATAATGATACTAATAATTAAATGATATTCTTTTAATAAACAAGAACTTTGGAGATTAATTTGTCAGGGTATTTAATAGAAAAGGAAAGCTTATACATATATATATATATATATAGATATATATATATATATATATAATAGGTTAGAATCATTACAGAACCACTTTTTATTTTCAGAACTACAGAACCATTAATTTACGTAAATGTATATTAAGTCTGGTAATACTTGACCTGTTTTACATATGGTATATCAGACATGAATAATAAACTATAAAAAAACAGCTAAATATCACCAGGCTTAACTTACATCTATGTAAACCAATGGTTTATAATTTACATTTATGTAAGTCAATGGTTTTTTTTGTTCTGAAAATAAAAAATGGTTCTGTAATGATCCTGATCCTATATATATATATATATATATATATATAATATATATATATATATATATATATACATATATACATATATACATATATATATACACATATACATAATATATACACATATATATACATATGTACATATATACATATGTATATACATATATATATATATATATATATTTATAGATTGTGACATCCGGTAATTTTCCGTTACCAAAACTCCGTTAGTTCCGTTAAGTCTTGCATACACGTGTCGTAAGCATACACTAGTTGTCATTTAACGTTGGTGACCTAATAATATTTAATAATATTAAATTAATGATAATTTAACTGGTTATGTGATTATGGTATTATGCTTACGTGTTTGGTGTGTTATAAATACTAATTAGGAAATTAATCGCGTAACGTGGAAACGTGCGTATAATTCGCATGTCTTGTGTTTTTATAAAATAAAATATATAATGGTTACCATTAGTTTATATATTCATATTATTAAGATAAAAACACTTTACAAGGAGTTTAAAAGCTTAAATTTTATAAAATATAAAACATAAGGGCTTAAAGGGTAAATTGTGATTATTTAATTAAAACAAAACACAAAACCCAACCCTAATCCCCCATCGGCCGCGACCTACACTCCATACCCCCTCCCTTGCGAAATTCGACCAAGAACAAGCATAGGAACCGCGGTTTGGATCGATTTAAAGTAATAGAACACATTGGAACATCAATTCTTGTCCATTCTGCGAATTAAAGGTTAGCTTTTTATGTTTGTTGATGTGTTCTTGATATAGCCGAAACCCTAGCTGAGAATTAGGGGTTCATGGTGCTGAATTTTGATCAATTGGTGATTCTAACATGTTAGTTAGGTTGTACACATGTTGTTTAACGTTGATTATGCATGAATGATACGTTTTAATGGATCGATCATGAACTTTGATTCTAGACTGTAACGCCCCAAAATTTCCCGAAGCAAGTCATTTAATATAATGGGCTTTTAAGGGTAAATTTAAGAAAGAAAGGTAAATTAGTGGGCTATGGATTAAATCAACCTTCATGGGCTATGTTTTGGTAGGTTTAAGGGCCCTTAATCAGCCCTTAAACATGCATGATCAGCTCCGTTCCAGCATTTGCAACCCTAGCCCCCAAATTCGTAGAGAGAGAAAGTAGAGAGAGAAAGTGAAGAAAACTCAAGATTTGGAGCTTCAAAGGTTGAAGGATTGAAAATCTGGGTGTTGGAGCATCAAAACCTAAGAAAAGAGGAACAAATCCAGGTAAGAATCGACCTCTAAACCCTTCTGTAGATCAAACCCGGATTCTAGGGTATTGGGTTTTGAAAAAGTTTCAAAGAAACACATAAAGGTCAAATTTTTACGTATAAAACATGTAAAAAGGTTAGATATGGCTTCATGGATGGTAAACCAAGGATTTGGACGTAAAAAGTTAAGATTTTGGGTCAAAAACGGGCTGGTTACTAGATTTTGTTCGTCCAGCGAAACTGGGCCCCGATTCAGCGAAACTAAGTATTCATCCAGCGAAACTAAGTATTCATCCAGCGAAACTGTGCATTTATCCAGCGAAACTAGGAGATTTCTAGCGAAACTACAGTTTCGCTGGTGCGAAACTACAGTTTCGTTGGTAATTTCGCTAGTGCCCAGGTTGATCTATAGACTTAGCGAATCTAAGAAATTCCAACGAAAGTTGGGCACTCATGACAGCGAATCTGTCCAGCAAAACTGGCAGAAGTGCTGCCCAGCGAAACTGGTAGCGAAACTGCCAGCGAAACTGGTAGCGAAATAGTGAAGAAAATGACGTTTTTGTGTATTAACTTCCGTGCAGCTCGTGTATTCAGACTATAGCTAAGTGACTTAGAATTTAAGCTATTTGGCTAAGTTCAGGTGAGTTATAGACCCCTCCGTTACCCGTTTTCAATGTTTTGGGGTGATATGCATACTAAAATACATACTTTTATGAGAATGGTTTTTAAGACCTTTTATCAAGAAATTAAAATTTTCTAAAGTAAAATGTGCCATTTAAATAGTTCAAAAATAATTTCGGGCGCGCTGACCTGGCAGCCCGGCCCCAGCCAGGGGCGTTGCCCCTTGGACGCCACTAGGGGCTGCCGCCCCTAGAACCCCGCTATCCGGGGCTACCGCCCCCGAACCCCCGCTGTCCCACGGAAGGTCAGTTATCTAGTTTATCTCTCATGATTGATGAAATGTGAACGCTTAGACTAAGAGTTTGCTTCTTATTATGTGTTAAGTGTATGTGAAAACTAAAGATATATGTGAAACTTAAAAGAATTGTTATTGGGCCCATAACGTGTACCTTGAGAAAGTAAAGCCTTGCAAGCAAATGACAGTGAAGGGTTGCATTTGTTGTTCCCTCATGACAGTAAATGCTCAAACAGGCAGGTCAGTAAGACCTGGATTGGCATGACAATAATAGCCTGTTTGGGTACGACAGTAAGGCCTGGATGGGCGTGTCGGTAAAGTCTTGTGTTTATCATAGGCACCGATAGTGACAGGGAATTGACGGATAAAGAAGAGTAGTAATTAACAAGTAATGATAAGTATCGATAAAGTGACAGCCGTGTGTATTGATGTTCTGATAGATGGTGATTATTTTCATCTGTTAAAGCTAATACCTTTTACAAAAGTTAATTAACAAAGTAAACCTAGAATTCACTCAGCGAAGCTGATTCTTGTATGCATATCAGTTGACAGGTGAGAGTTAGGGCTTATGGGATGGGAGCATGGAACTGAAGCTTCTTGGCATCTAAAGACTGGCATCCCTGATGAAAAAGAATTTAAGAGGACTTTAAAGAGTTTTTGATGTTTAAAGACAATGTTTATATTTTAATTTAACTACGTTGTAACGAATTACAATTACTGTATTTTTCCGCTGCAATATATATATATACATATATAAGTAAATGATTGCTTTAAATCCATGTTTTGCTGTGAATGACCAACTGTGAGGTTTCCTAGGATAGGGGCCTTACATAGACAAACCCTAATTCGAAATTGATGAGATTATGTATGATTGATGATTCTTTGATGAATGTATGATGATTGGTAGGTTGTATGAATGCTAGGATACATTGATCTTGCAAGAAATTGATGAATTGAAGTTGGTGTTCATAGGTTACTAATAATAGCAACTTTATTTCCATGACATGATGATCTAATGATGGACTGATGTTGTTGATGTGTCCATGATGATGATTAGATGCTAGATTGTTGATATGAATGCTAGAAATCTTAAAATGAATGTTGTTGTTCATATCTTGCCAAAAGTGGAAACTTTTGTTCATGATGATTGATGGATTATGATGATTAGGCATTGTTGATCATGCCTAGTGATGTTAGGGACTTGATTAGGTATGTAATTGATGAAATTGTGGTTGTAATGGATGGTAGATCACTTCTGAGTATTACTTTCCCAAAAAGGAAAACTTTATTTTTGATGAACTTTGGATATGATGGCTTGGACATATTCTTAATGATAGGATCATGCTAGAGTGCTTATTAAGGATGTCTAATGTGATAGAATGTGTTGATTGAGTTGTATGGATGCTTGGTTAATTATGTATGATTTATGTGCTTTGATGATCATTTATGATGTTGAATGTGGATTAGCAACTAGGACATCATGCTTGGGACTGGAAATTGATTATCTTGGTGTATGTGAATGTAATGAACATGACGAATGTGTTGTTGGATAGTGTGGATGATTAATTAGTAATTATCTGTTTTGGCCTGTTTATGATAAATTCATAGTTATGGGTCATATGGGTAGGATATGCATGATTTGATCTTGGATGATGTATGATTACATTTGTTTAAATGGTTTACAACACATAATGTCACCAATGGGTCAAACGAGTCAACTAGGTCACATGTATATGTCTTTATAAAACCTTGAGTTCTTTGTTATAGAGCACTTAGGGTTTCCTTGGGATTTCTGTGTATATGTGCTTATGTACTTGTGTGTTCTAGGTAACCTCTGAAGGTTGTCTTTCCACTTGTTCTTGTCAAGTTAAACCCTCAGATATCTATCACGCGTATCAGGTGAGTTCATGCCCCACTCTTTATTTAAAGCTCTTTTGGGGGAGATAGCATACTGGTAATCTCGTAAACGCTTTATGTATTTAAGTTGTGTATAATATTAATATAGTGTTGTTTACCATGGAAAAGTCCTCACACTTTCGAATTGTTAATATTGAATAGCGGGGAAACTTGGGTAGTACTACTGGGTCTG
This sequence comes from Flaveria linearis, assembly GCA_024085815.1. NCBI lineage: Eukaryota > Viridiplantae > Streptophyta > Magnoliopsida > Asterales > Asteraceae > Flaveria > Flaveria linearis. The sequence goes on along the minus strand of CM044007.1, from coordinate 74,398,581 downwards.
ACGAGCCCCACCTGTGTGACTCGAGGTCAACCGGTGCAATTTGTCCTATGAACATTTGTCACGACAGGGTAAGTCGTGGCAGGAGGCAAAAACTATCACATTCAGCTTCAATTGCGAAATCACTATGAATTAATATTTATTGTTAATAGACTAGCTATCTGTTACAATACACTGCCTATATTTATCACAACTATTAAACTGTTTATGTTTAAACGCAAACTCTTGAACTCACCAACCATTGTGTTGACATTTTAGTATGCTATTCTCAGGTCGATAACCCACCTTGCCAGTAGGAGCACATCACGAGTCCAGCATGCATTTTATGGATTTAAATTACAAACACAATTACTTGTCTTTTAGACATGGTTTTCAAATATTTGGATGGCGCTTGTTTTGCCATATTACGCATTTATATACTTTGGGTTTGTCTTATTTTGCAAAACGCTTCCGCATGGTTTTAAAGTTTGAACTCTGGTTTGGTTTATATTAAATATGGCATATAGAGTCGTTCTGAGTAACTATTGACTGTGATCCTGGTTTGTTCACACGCCTCGCGGTAAAACTCTGCATGTGGATTTTGAGGATGTGACAGATTGGTATCAGAGCCATTGGTTATAGAGAACTAGGTTGCATACACACTAGACTATAACCTCACACAGTTAGTTAGTTATTTGTTTCTGATTTCTCTACTGTATACTCATTGGCATACATATCACACTCTCTGCAGCATGGCGTCATCGTCTAGAGCTCCTGGTAAGCAACTGGCATCACCCACTCGATCCAAGTCCCCACCTCCTGGACCAGTACCCGACAATAGACACGACTGGCCTTGTTTAGACTACCCACGAGGAGAGTTTGACTGGGATCAACCTTTTGCCCTGACGGAGCGCGACCCTCAGCGAGACTGGAGTTTCTATCCTGAGTTCGTGGACCATATCATGTATAGGGAACGTGTACCTACACCGAGACATAGAACTAGAACTAACACCGAACAACCACTACCTTCACTCCCACGGACGGTGTAGTCCAATGAGCAAGTGATTGCTGCGTTGGTGGCAGCACTGGATACGGAGCAGCACCGAGTCAAGCGACTCACGAGTGACGTTTGTACACTACAGCAAGAGGTGTAAAAACTACGACACCAGCTGAATACACTTGAGGAACAACATGGTAAGACCTTGGAGGGGTGTTACCACATGCGGGACGGTTATCAGACACTTAGTGGACGCATGACTGCTCGAAAAGAGCGCGACAAAGCAGCCGACAATAGGATTGCTACCTTAGAAGCCCAGTTGGCAGCGCTTCAAATCGCCCTAGCTCCTGCTCCTGTAGAGGCCCCCGAGGAGGAGGAGGAACCCGAAGAGGAACCCGAAGAGGAACCCGAAGAGGAACCTGAAGAAGAACCCGTGGAGATGGAAGATGACAGCGACGGGTCGGATATCGTTGATTGATTTTATTTTCTTTAAATGACTTGGACTATGTAGCGTTTCTTTCTTTTGAAACCTATGTGGGAAGGGTTGTTTCCCCACCCGAACGACAAACTCAAATTTTGACATTGATAAATATTTTGTGACTCATTTGCAATTTATTTACCTTTGGTTATTTTTGTTATGAATGCTATGGTTGTGATGATTCATTACTTTCTTATTGTTTACTATACTTCAATGAGATAAATATGTTTGATGTTACTCATTATTGTATTTGTAAATGTAAAGTGAAAGAAAATGGACGCCCGAGGACGTGGACGTGGTCGAGGGCATGGGCGCGGACGTGGACGTGGCGCCGGTGATCAAGGCGGCGGTACTATCAACATGACCCCTACTGAATTAGCTGCCCTGATAAACGAACAAGTTCAGGCAGCGGTAGCTACTGCCCAAGTAGGACAGCCAGCAGGTAAACGATAATAGAAAACTACATCAAATGCCATAGTTAATCGAATAGGATATCTGGTCAATGTTTATCGTGTTAAAGCAGGACCACCAGCATGTACTTATAAGTCCTTTATGGACTGTAAGCCACACACCTACAGCGGGACTGAGGGAGCTGTAGGGCTGGTATGATGGTTTGAGAAGACGGAATCCGTTTTCTCCAAGTGCAACTGCCCACCTGTCGACCAGGTGAAATACGCCACTGGAACTTTGGAAGGTGACGCGTTGTCCTGGTGGAATGCACAGGTACAAATGCTAGGGCAAGTCATGGCAGATGAACTCCCCTGGAATGAATTTAAGGAGATGATGACCGAGGAGTACTGTCCTCTAAGTGAAGTGCAAAAGCTAGAAATGGAGTTCTGGCAACTGAAAATACAGGGCTTGGAAATTAAGGCTTATACTACTAGAACTCATGAATTGGCCACTCTATGCCCAGGAATGGTAAATGAGATGCATAAGCGGGTGGAGCACTACATTCGGGGATTGGTGCCCGAGACTCGGAGCATGGTGACTTCCTCCAACCCAGCTACAATTCAGCAAGCTATTCGCTTAGCCCACAAACTGACCGACGAAGCCGTGGAACAAGGACGGTTACCAAAATGGGGCGTTGTGGCGAGCGTGCCCGATAACAAGAGGAAATGGGATGCTTCCAACAACAACAAATCATCATCGTCCAGCGGTCAACATCAACCTCAGCAACAACAACCGCAGCAACAACAACCGCAGCAACAACAACGGAGGTTCGAAAACAACCGTAACTTCAACCAGTCGGCTTCAAACAATCAAGGACCAAGCGATTATAGTGGTAAACAACCGAGGTGCACGCGGTGTAACTACCACCATGTGGGAAGGTGTGACAACTTCAAATGTCAGCGTTGCGGTAAAATGGGACACTTAGCCAAGGATTGCCGTGGTGAGTTGGTAAAGAAGCCACAACAACCTCAGGAGACTCCCAAGGGTTGTTTTGAATATGGGAAGGAAGGGCATTACAGGCGAAACTGCCCGCAATTGAGGAAAAATGGTAATGGCGTTGGTCAAAATAACAACAATCAAGGCAGCAACAACAATGATGGCAACGGCAATAGGAATGGTGGTAACAACAATGGAGCCAAAGGGAGAGCATTCGTCATTGGCTCAGGTGAGGCTCTAAATGACCCTACGACTGTTACTGGTAGGTTTTCTATCAATGGATGTTTCGCTACAGTACTGTTTGATACTGGAGCCGATAGGAGTTTCAAATCCTTAAAGTTCTGTAGTCTTCTAAGTGATATCCCCTCTGCCTTAGAATCTAAATACACCGTAGAATTGGCTGACGGTAAACAGATCCATGTAACACATATTCTTAGAGATTGTAAGATAGAGCTTGCTGGGCATACTTTTGCTATAGATCTTATGCCTGTTACACTGGGAAGTTTCGACGTTGTGATAGGCATGGATTGGCTCTCTAATAAGCAAGCGGAAGTCATATGTCACGAGAAAATCGTACGAATTCCTGTTGGTGACGAAATCCTTACAGTCAGAGGCGATAGGAGTGGTGCAGTGATGGGCATCATCTCTTACATGAAGGCACAAAGTTGTTGCGAAAAGGTCGTTTGGCTATTCTGGCACTCGTCACCGATAAGCAACCGGAGGAAAGGAGAATGGAGGACATACCTGTGGTACGAGACTTTCCATAGGTGTTTCCATAGGATCTTCCCGGACTACCACCTCATCGCCAGGTGGAATTCCAAATCGAACTGACTCCCAGTGCAACCCCGATTGCTAGAGCACCTTATCGATTAGCACCGAACGAACTACAGGAGTTGTCATCATAACTTTAGGAGCTTTTAGATAAGGGCTTTATTCGACCTAGCACTTCACCTTGGGGAGCCCCTGTTGTAAGGCCCACCTTTCTCAGGGAAGCCTCACAGTTGGCCATTCACAGCAAACATAGATTTAAAGCAATCATTTACTCATATGTGTATAAATATATATTGCAGCGGAAAAATATACCGTAATTCAACCCATTACAACGTAGTTAAATTAAATTATAAACATTGTCTTTAAACATCAAAACTATTTAAATGTCCTTTTAAGCTTTTCTTTATCGGGGATGCCAGTCTTCTAGTGCCAAGAAGCTTCAGTCCCATGCCTCTATTCCATAAGCTCTAACTCTTACCTGTCAACTGATATGCATACAAAAGTCAGCTTCGCTGAGTGAATTCTAGGTTTACCTTACTAAATAACTTTCGTAAGAGATATTAGCTTTATCAATTGAAAATAATCATTGTCTATCAAAATATAAATACACACAGGCTATCACTTTATCATTACTTTATCATTTATTGTTATTTATTACTCTTCTTTATCCGTCAATTCTCTATCACTATCGGTGCCTAGGCTCGCCTAGGACTTTACCGACATGCCAATTAAGGACTTACTGCCGTACCCGATCAGGCCATTATTGTCATGCCAATTTAGGACTTACTGACCTGCCTGTTCGAGCATACTTTATCACTTTATCACTGGTGAGGGTACAATGAATGCAACCCTCCTTTATCAATTGCTTGCAAGGATTTACTTTATCACTTTATCAAGGTACATGTTATGGGCCTCATAACCTTTCTTTATGTTTCGCTGTCATGTTTAAGTTATACATAATATAACACAACACAATACATAATAAGAAGCAAACTCTTAGTCTAAGCATTCACATTTCATCAATTATGAGAGATAAACCAGATAACTGACCCTCCGCGGGACAGCGGGGGTTCGGGGGCGGCAGCCCCTGATAGCGAGGTTCTAGGGGCGGCAGCCCCTAGTGGGGTCCAAAGGGCAACGCCCCTGGCTGGGGCCGGGCTGCCTAGTCAGCGCGCCCGAAAATTATTTTGAACTATTTAAAGGGCACATTTTTCTTTAGGAAAATTTATTTTCTTGATAAAGGTCTTAAAGACCGTCATCATAAAAGTATGTAATTTAGTATGCATATCACCCCAAAACATTGAAAACGGGTAAAGGAGGGGTCTAGAACTCACCTGAACTTGTCCAATAGCTTAAATTCTAAGCCTCTTAAACTATAGCCTGAATACTCTAGCTGCACGAAAGTTAATATGCAAAAACGTCATTTTCTCCATAGTTTCGCCCACAGTTTCGCTGGTAGTTTCGCTACCAGTTTCGCTGGGCAGCACTTCTGTCAGTTTCGCTGGATAGATTCGCTGGCATGAGAGCCCAACTTTCGTTGGAATTTCTTAGTTTCGCAATGTCTAAGGTCAGCCTAAGTACTTAGCGAAGCTATCGGCGAAACTGTAGTTTCGCTGTAGCGAAACTGTAGTTTCGCTAGGATTCTCCTAGTTTCGCTGGTTAAATGCACAGTTTCGCTGGATGAATACTTAAATTCGCTGGATCGGGCCCAGTTTCGCTGGATGAACAAAAACTCAGATCCAGCCCGTTTTTAACCCAAAATCTTAACTTTTTACGTCCAAATCCTTAGTTTACCTTCCATGAAACCAAATCTAAGCTTTTTACACGTTTTCATACGTAAAAATTCGACCTTTATGTGTTTCTTTAAACTTTTTCAAAACCCCAAAACCCTAGAATCCGGGTTTGATCTACAGAAGGTCTTAGAGGTTGATTCTTACCTTGTTTTGTTGCTCTTCCCTTGGGTTTTGATGTTCCAAACACCCAGCTCTTCAATCCTTCAATCTTCCAAGCTCAAATCTTGAGTTCTTCCCACTTTCTCTCTCTACTTTCTCTCTCTACGAAATTTTGGTGGCTAGGGTTGAAGTGAGGAGATGGATCTGATCATGCATGTTTAAGGGCTGATTAGGGCCCTTAAACCCACCAAGTCTAGCCCATTAAGGCTAATTTGATCCATAACCCACTAATTTACCCCTTTATTTCTTAAATTAACCCTTAAAGCCCGTTATTATTAAATGGCTTGTTTCGGGAAATTTCGGGGCGTTACACCTGTCCTCTTTGTTAAGAAGAGAGATGGCATGTTTCGAATGTGCATCGATAATAGGGAGTTAAACAAAGTCACAGTCAAGAACCGATACCCTTTACCTTGTATCGACGACTTGTTTGATCAACTTCAGGGATCAAGCTATTATTCGAAGATTGATTTGAGATCTGGTTATCATCAACTTAGAGTCCGAGAAGAAGACATCTCCAAAACTGCGTTTCGTACTCGTTATGGTCATTACGAGTTCTTGGTCATGCCTTTTGGGTTGACTAATGCACCTGCGGTGTTCATGGACCTCATGAATCGCGTGTGCAAACCCTATCTCAATCAGTTCGTCATTGTGTTTATCGATGACATACTGATATACTCTAGGACCAAGGAGGACCATGAAGAGCACTTAAGATTGATCTTAGAATTGTTGAAGAATGAGCAACTGTACGCTAAATTCTCCAAGTGTGACTTTTGGATACGAGAAGTGCAATTTCTAGGTCACATTGTTAATGAGAAGGGAATACATGTTGATCCTGCTAAGATTGAGGCGATAAAGAATTGGGCTATACCCAAAACACCGAGCAAGATAAGACAATTTATGGGGTTAGCAGGGTATTATCGACGATTCATAGAGGGATTCTCTAAAATTGCACAACCTCTCATAGCCTTGACCCACAAAGGAACGGCATACAAATGGGGTGAAAGTCAAGAGGCGGCTTTTCAGCTATTAAAACAGAAACTCTGTAGTGCACCGATATTGGCACTGCCAGAGGGAACAGATGATTTCGTGGTGTATTGTGACACATCCATTCAAGGATTGGGTTGTGTCCTGATGCAACGCGACAAAGTAATAGCTTACGCCTCGAGACAACTAAAAGTTCACGAGAAGAACTATACCACCCATGACCTGGAATTGGGTGCAGTAGTTTTTACCTTAAAGATTTGGATACACTACTTGTACGGTACCAAATGCACTATCTACACCGATCATAAGAGTCTTCAGCATATCTTTGAGCAAAAGGAGTTGAATATGAGGCAACGACGTTGGGTGGAGCTTCTAAACGATTATGACTGCGCTATCAAGTACCATCCGGAAAGGCGAATGTGGTTGCCGATGCCTTAAGCAGGAAAGAAACAGCTAAACCCAGGCGGGTGCGAGCCTTGCAGCTCACAATCAGTACTCATCTGCCTGAACAAGTTAAGGAAGCACAGATAGTAGCCTTGAAAGAGGAAAATGTTAGTTCTGAGTCATTACGGGGAATGGATAAACAACTAGTGGTGAAAGAGGATGGAATTCGGTACTTCATGGATAGACTTTGGGTACCTGTCTATGGAAATCTGAGGGATTTAGTTATGAGTGAAGCACACAAGTCTAAGTACTCTATACATCCTAGATCTGACAAGATGTATCATGACCTAAAGGTGCACTACTGGTGGCCTAACATGAAGGCGGATGTAGCCACGTATGTGAGCAAGTGTTTGACCTGCTCAAAAGTCCATGTAGAATACCAAAAACCATCTGGACTGTTACAACAACTCGAGATACCAATGTAGAAATGGGAACAAATCTCCATGGATTTTATTACTAAACTACCCCGGACTAATACTGGTTGTGACACAATATGGGTCATTGTAGATCGGTTGACAAAGTCTGCTCACTTCCTTGCAATTAAGGAAACGGATAAGATGGAGAAATTAACCCGACTGTATCTTAAGGAAATCGTTTCGAGATACGGTGTACCGATCTCGATTATCTTTGACCGTGACGCTCGTTTCACGTCACACTTCTGGCAATCACTACAAAAATCTCTTGATACACGATTGGATATGAGTACTGCTTATCATCCACAAACTGACGGCCAGAGTGAGCATACCATACAGACTTGGAGGATATGCTACGTGCTTGTGTGATTGATTTTGGGAACAACTGGGAAGTTCACCTGCCATTGGTGGAATTTTCCTATAATAACAGTTATCACACTAGCATACAGGCAGCACCTTTCGAGGCTTTGTATGGGAGAAAATATAGATCACCGGTTTGCTAGGCTGAAATTGGTGATAGTCAACTAACGGGTCCCGAGCTAATACATGAGGCAACTGAGAAGATTGTGCAGATACGGAACCGTATGGCTGCAGCGCGAGATAGACAGAAAAGTTACGCTGACAAACGACGGAAACCTTTAGAGTTTCAGATTGGCGACAAGGTCTTATTGAAAGTCTCACCATGGAAAGGCGTAGTTCGGTTTGGCAAGCGAGGAAAGCTAAATCCGAGGTATGTTGGACCATTTGAGATATTGGAAAGAATAGGTCCAGTGGTGTAAGGCCCAGTTCCCGGGAAACCTCACAGTTGGCAATTCATAGCATCAAATCAGTTTAATAACAAAACATTGCAGCGAAAATATGAAAATGTTAATTATATAAATAAAACTAAAGCACCAACTTAGAGTCAAACCCGGATTTGTACTAGAAGTTCTTTATTACAAATCGTTGTCTTAACATAATTTACTCTTTTATTATTACACAAAACATAAAAGCTGGTTGAATCTTTACAGGATGCCAGTCTTCACCCTCCAAGTAGCTCCTAATCAGATCATGCCCTAAAACTTGATTTACCTGCCAAACAATCTAACATACATACAAAAGTCAGCTTTGCTGAGTGAGTTCTAGTTTATATAAATAAGAAAATATAATCTTTTATCCTTTCATATAATGAACACGCATACGTCATGCTACAAACATTACTTGCATCACATTAGGCACGTTCATTATCTTTCATTCTTTCATTTCGTTTCACTTCATCATAGGCGAGATTTGCACAAAGCAAGATCTCCATGTTGATTGACAACGAATGTCAATCCCTGTCAGTACACATGAAGATGGTAGCTAACCCCCGACAGTTGATCCACACTGCAAGGCACATAGCCTGCTCATGAATACGGATCCATCATCATACATCAGACTCACATAAGTGAAGTCTATCATAGTGCTTGCAAGACTTTTTATCATAATATGGGCCCGGGGGTAACATTCATTAAGTTCCACTTCTCATTAATATTATCTTTCACTTAATATATAATACGTAACTTATTAAGTACACACATACCAAGTACTAGTTATCATAACGCGTAAGCGTATCTATTTAGTTGTCACATTTTTCTTTAAATCATTCTATCTATAGGCAATAATTATACGTAATTCACAATTATTACTTTATCAAATCATATGACGAATTATTTAAAAATAATCTTAATTATAAATCATATGGTATGTATGTCGTCCCTAAAACAGTAAAGCATGTATAAAAGAAGGGGATCTAGAACTCACCGAATTGCCGAATGTCTATAAGTGTTATCCATTTGAAGTCGCCACCCTCATTGTCAAATCGCCCTCATCTTTACCATAGGAGCCTCACCATTATGAAACCACTTTTACCATTATATTCTAAGGCCATCATCACCATGAATAACTAAACCTCAAAGTCCCAAGATTGCCTTCATGCCATATCATAATTGTCATATTCCTACACGTTATATCTACCCGTCCCCTATTACATTTGTAATACCGCCACTATCAACTTCCAAGGACCGTTATACGCATCAAGGAACCGTTGTTATTGTATAACCATCATCATTATCATAGAACCTACATCATCATACCATTATCATCATAGCATCATCAATAACAATCAAGTATTCCCATCATCCTAAAATCGTCTTTATGCCTAATCATGTATAAACCAACATCAACATCATCATAGCAGCAGATTACCACCCATCAACAGTACCCAAATACCATTCTCACGCTTCATCTTCATTGCTTACAACCTGTGACCTTATCATAGCCAGCATACCATCATCATCATTTTCTTGTCATGGAACCGTCACCAATTAGAAATCCTATAATCTTCGTAATCGTAACAATGTCCTCATCCCATGTTACAACCCTTTAAACACGTTGTCCCCATCCTCTTTTAAACATCAAGATAATCCTAAACATAGCTAGTCCATCATGTACACATCATGTCATCATCATCATCAAGTATCTGTCACCTTAAGCCCATGTTTACTAATTCATCTTCATCATAGAGCACCAATATGAGAAACCAAACACCTTTATCATCAACATTTAGACACCATTAACATCATCATTCTAAAACAATCATCATCATTATCTAACAGTTTCATCATCATCATAACCCACTATCATCAATATTATCTGAACAACAACATCATCGTAACATATCATCAACATCGTCATATAACCAATTACCTACAGTAACCTGTACACCATGGCCCGTAGCATTGGGTACTTACCATAGGTACCTAAAAGTGTGACCTGAACATGGCAGACTAATTCCCCCTTTCGTTGCCCGCTAACTGAAATCTGCAGCTTGACTGCTTAAACCCCGTGTCACTAGTATTGTTCACTGAAATTATGACCTCAAGCACCACCTGCTGCCATTGTGACAACCACAGTCCATACCCACAACAACCACCACCGTGAACCATGTTGCAGCCCTGCTGCTTGAATCCCACTTCTACCATCATCACCGCTTCTGCACCTTCTGCACCTTCTGCACCTTCTGAACCATGTTGCTCTAAACCACTGCCATCGTCACCACTTCCGCACCTTTAACCGCCACCAACATCGACCACCAACAAACACCACTGCGCCTGCTTCTTGTTACCATCGTAGCCCCTAACCTAAACCACCTCTCCTGTAAACAACCATCATAACCAGCACCCCACATCGCGACCACCACAGCCTCCAACACCACCGTCGATTTACCATCACCACAGTCACCGTCCGACAACCTACATCATGACCCACGCCGCTTTCCTCGGCGCCCGAAGCAGCCACCATCACCCGTTGCCTTCGCCGCGGCCGACCTCCACAACCGCAATAATCACAGCCGCAACAACCATCACCTCGACCGACACCCATCACCAAATCGACCATCATCGACTCCCACCCATGAACCATCGACTCCACCACTCCGAAACCGACCTGCAACCGCCGCCTTCTTCCTTCGATTCCGTCGATATGTTGCAATTTGGGGAGAAAATAAGGTTGTTTTTGTGTTCAGGGTGTCGAGGGAAGCAAGGAAGGGTGTGCCACTCGCCGGAATCGGCCGCCGGTGGCCGGAGATCGGGTTTCGACCGAGAGAAGAGGGAAAGAGGGGAGGTTGCTCGGTTGGGGAAAAGAAGAAAGGGCAGATTGCCCTTTGGGGGGTAGGGTTATTATATAAATTCCACCCCTAGCCATGTTTGGTCCCTCAAGTTTTCAATATTTTGTTTCCCAACCTAACTTGACAAATTAACTAATCTTTTCGAGAATAAATTTCAATAATCCTACTATTAATATTATTTCGCCACTTAGGTCCATTTGGAAATTTGGGGCGTTACAAGTGGCCTATCGACTAGCCTTACCTGATTCGCTAAGTGGAGTCCATGATGTGTTCCATGTTTCAAATCTGAAGAAGTGTTTATCTGACGAAACACTAATTGTGCTACTAGAGGACGTTCAAGTGGATGAACAATTACGCTTTACCGAAGAACCAGTTGAGGTGATGGACCGTGAGGTGAAAACACTTAAGCAAAGTAAGATACCCATAGTCAAAGTTCGTTGGAACTCGTGACGTGGACCGGAATTCACGTGGGAACGTGAAGATCAAATGAAGCTTAAGTATCCTTAACTATTCGAGACGATGCCTGCAGACGAAGGTATTGATTTAAATTTCGAGACGAAATTTCTTTCAACATGGGGATGAACATGGGGATGATGTGATAACTCATCCAAAACTCACTAGATTTTGATTTCTGTGTGCCAATGCAGTAGACCAGTGATGGAACACTCTCACCATGTAACGCAATTTTCGAAACGAAAATTCTTTCAACATGGGGATAATGTGACATCCGGTAATTTTCTGTTACCAAAACTCTGTTAGTTCCGTTAAGTCTTGCATACACGTGTCGTAAGCACACACTAGTTGTCGTTTAACGTTGGTGACCTAATAATATCTAATAATGTTAAATTAACGATAATTTAACTGGTTATGTGATTATGGTATTATGCTTACGTGTTTGGTGTGTTATAAATACTAATTAGGAAATTAATCGCGTAACGTGGAAACGTGCGTATTAATTCGCATGTCTTGTGTTTTTATAAAAATAAAATATATAATGGTTACCATTAGTTTATATGTTCATATTATTAAGATAAAAACACTGGACAAGGAGTTTAAAAGCTTAAACTTTATAAAATACAAAACACAAGGGCTTAAAGGGTAAATTGTGATTATTTAATTAAAAAAAAACACAAAACCCAACCCTAATCCCCCCATCAGCCGCGACCTGCACTCCATA